>JAGKTI010018845.1:0-17405 GCA_018397915.1 Birgus latro | reverse complement strand
CCCTGCTGCGGATGTCACTGACTGCACTGTGTAGTTGACCCTCGTGCGGTGTGGTGCGGTGAGGATCTGTCCCTTCTCCCCTTTGGGGCTAAGATGCGAATGAATGTGTATGAGTGGATGAGTAAATTGGTAGTGTGTTGACCTGTCTCGGCTACCTCCCTTTTCTTGGGGGAAGCAGCCTAGGTATATAGGTATAGATAGATAGATTTTTATTTATATGCTAAATAATTTAGGGTGCTACGTAATATAAGAAAACTCTGGCATATTTGGGATGTCTCTGATTTGGCAACTGTGGTAGGTAGAGTAAACGAGAAGATCTGAGTGTAATGCAAAATTATATAAGGATGGGGAAGAGAACAGATGAGTTTGAGTTTAGTTTGACTTGTGGCCTTGCAAAGTTAGTGTAGCTCTGGAACTTGTGAAATCTGTGAAGTGTAGTTGGCAAGCATTAAGTGTAATTATTGGGTAAATAAAAAACAACGAACGTGAGAAGCCAGTGTTTGTTCATGACGCCTGAGCTGATCTTGTGTACTGTACAGTGAACGGCTGACCATAGGAAGAACAACTCACTGTGCAACATCCTTCCTATACTGAACTATTGCTGTTGGAGTCTGTAGCAGTAACGATGTGGATCATTCAGTGCTGCATTGAGTCTTATCTTCAACATGGAAGAAGAAGGTGTACAGATGAAAAGCCAGGCTAGGCAGGAGAAGGTGTCATTAGCTGCAATCATGAAATTTCTGCAAGCACAAAGTGAACAACTGTAGCACAAATTGAAGGACAGAAGGAGCTCAGTGAACAGCTACAAGCACGACGTGAACAACTACAAGAACAAAGTGAAAGGCAAAAAGAGCTAAAGAGCGAACTGCGAGAACATCTACAGGCACAAAGTGAAGAACAGAAAGAAATATATGAGCGAGTTCAAGAGTAGTTACAGGAGCAACAGAAGGAGATACAACTGAGGATGCAAGGACAGCTAGATGCTTTCATAGGGGAAATGAAGGAAGATCAAGAACAGTTGAAGGAGGAAGTATACGCTGAGCTACAGCAGCAGAAGTGAGAGGTCTGCAATAACGTGATGGTGTGCAGACAGCGTGTAGGCAACCAGTTAAAGATCTGTGAGGGAATTGTGATGGAGTGCAGAAAGCATATAGATGACCAGTTAAAGATAATCAGTGAGAGAGTGGAGGCTATACAGAAATTTTGCACTGCTGAGCCCCAGGTTACTGTACAAAGAGCGTATAATGAAAATGGACAGTGTATGGTGAATCTTGATGAATCCCAAGAATCTAAGGATAGCATTACAGGGTTGAGTGATCAGAATGCAGGAGTTTTGAGTCCTGGACTTAATAGTGATGCCACAGTTTTTAGGTCTCAAGCAAGTGAAGTGCATGGCTATGATGGTGGTTCAGTTAAAAAGAACCCTCAGAAATTCGATGCTAAATTATCCTGGGAAGCTTACCGTGTGCAGTTTGAGTTACTTGCTGATCAGAATGGTTGAGATGATAGGCAGAGGGCAGTTCAGCTTGCTTCTAGCCTTAAGGGTTTCGCAGTGGAGATTCTTGAGCAGATGTCAGTGGAGGATAGGAAAAGTTATCAGTCCCTTGTCTAGGTGCTGGAGCACATATATGGGACCTTGTACCAGTCTGAGGTTTACAGGACAAGATTCACGACCCATGTATGGGCTCGTGGCGAATCCCTCCAGCAGCTTTCTCATGACCTGGAGAGCATGGCACACACGACATACCCTACAGCAGCACCTAATCTGTTGGGAATTCTTATGAGGGACTAGTTCATTGATGCTCTTGATAGTGCAGAGTTGAAAGTGCAAATGAAGCAGGCACAACCAAGAACCATGCAAGAAGTACTACCCAGGGCTTTAGAATTTGAGTCCTACGTCTAGTATGTCCAGTTTGGAGGCAGGTCGTAGTGCAGGATTCAAGACAAGAAAGGGGCAGATACGTCTGTATCTATCTATTGCCAGATGCCTCAATTGTCTCCACGTTGCCCTGTCCAATGCCATTTCACTGCCTTGCTCCCAGCTTACTCCCCCCTCTCTCATATACTTCTCCACAACATCCCTCCATCTCATCCTCAGCCTCCCCCTCTCTCTCCTCCCCCCCTCCACCTCACTCTCATACTCCCTCCATATTAGTATGTCGCTCTCCATCCTCTCCACATGGCCAAACCCCCTCAGTGTATTTCTCCTAATGCTTTCTATCACATCTACATCCACACCACAGTGCTCCTTCACTTGCTTATTCATCAGTCTGACTTTCCATGTAACTCCCATGCTTCTCTGAATATCTCATTTGCACCGCTCACACTCTTGACTTGTGTCCTTCCAACAAGATCCAAGCTTCCCTTCCATACGTTGGAATTGGTATCACAATACTATCATGCAGTTACTTTTTACTTCCATGCTCACTTCCCTGTTCCTTATCACTGCTTTCAAAGGTTGGCGAAGTAGGAAAATTTTAAGGAATTTGCTGGTATTGTGGAAAGCCGGGACATAGGAAAGAGGACCTTTACAAGTGGAAAAGGAAACAGAAGAAGACTGGAGAATGGTGCTGGTTCTGTGTGAAGCTGGGACACAAGAAGGAGGATTGTTACAAATGGAAGAAGGAACAAAAACAGAACAATGGAGGGGAAATCTACAATTGTAATATAAGGGTGTTGGACATGTAGTGAGGTGGGACACTTCAGTTCTGAGTGTCCAAAGAAGAAAAAGGAAGGCAAGAAGAAGATCAGAAAGAAGCGAAAACTAGTGGAGGCTTGTGATAAGGGTTGACCACCTGCTGTTTTTTCCCAAAAGGCTACACCACTGAGGAAATGCAAGAGAACCTTGATAGAGAGAGTGAGAGATGGAAGAACAGATTGTGAGCAGTGCAGTATGAAACAAGATCTTAAAAAGAAATGCCGCCTGACTGTAGTGACAGGACCAGAGACCTGAAGAGGATGCAGATGGAGAATTCTGATTTACAATCAGTGCTAGAGTGGCTGCAGCAGAATACAGTGCAACCATCTTGGGAAGAGGTTTCCAGGTTCAGCCCAGTGACTAAGAGCTACTGGAGTCAATGAGACCTTCTTCGTGTGAACAATGGACTACTGGAACATCATTGGGAGACACCTGATGGCCTCAGCAAGTATTCGCAACTGATGATTCCAAAATAAATGAGGTTCGAGATCTTGGATGAGTACCGTAACCAGATCACTAGTGGACACCTGGGAGTGAAGAAAACAGAGGTTCTACTGGACCGGCATGTGGCAGGATGTTGAAGAGCGGTGTCAGGCTTGTGATGTATGCTGTGCCAAGAAGGGACCCCAGAAACGTGATTGTGTCCCTCTTCGGCTGTGCCAAGTAGGTGCATCAATGGAAAGAATCGCA
The DNA here is from genome assembly GCA_018397915.1 of Birgus latro. Lineage (NCBI taxonomy): Eukaryota > Metazoa > Arthropoda > Malacostraca > Decapoda > Coenobitidae > Birgus > Birgus latro. The sequence continues at coordinate 14,017 of JAGKTI010018845.1, read as the reverse complement.
GTGAACATTGCTGGACCTCTACCACACACTGAATGATGCAGTCGGTATGTATGTATCGCCATGGACTACTTCACAAAGTGGCCAGAAGCCTATGCCATCCTCAATCAAGAGGCTGCAACTGTTGCTCAGGTGTTGGTTGACCAGTTTTTCTGTCATTTTGGGATGCCACACGAGCTACATTCAGACCAGGGTAGAAACTTCGAGTCTGCTGTGTTCCGTGAGTGCTGCAACTTACTGGGGATCAAGGAGACCAGGACGACCCCACTAAGGCTACAATCAGATGGGATGGTGGAGAAATTCAACTGGACCCTGGGACAAGAACTGACCAAGCACTGTGTAGAGCGACAGAGGGAATGGGACCAGAAATTACCTGCATTGCTGGTGGCATATCAGTCTGCATCCCACAAGTCTACTGGCTACACCCTGCAAAACTGATGTTGGGCCACGAATTACGATTGCCATTTGACTTGTTAATGGAAAGACCACCTGGTGAGGAGCTGCCTACAGACACTTTCAGCTTTCCAAATCATCTCTAGGAAAGGCTGACTGAGGTACATCATCAAGTGCAAGGAGCCCTTGAGTTTTCAGAAGTGATGAAGCATAAGGATGATGCCAAGGCAAGTGAGGTGAGCTTCAGGGATGGCGACAGAGATTGGCTGTACAATCCTCAGTGGAAGGAGGGACAGTCACTGAAGCTGCAGAGCCCATGGGATGCGCCTTACACTGTGATGGACCGCCTGTCAGGTGTAATGTATCGTATTCAGGGAGGCCCGAAATCTCGCCCAAAGGTGGTATACATAAATCGTCTGTGGCAGTACCATGGGCCAGGATAGTACAGCTGGGATGTCCCCAAAGAATCGTGCACACCTGTAGCCGATGATGTTGATGAGGACCTAGGAGCCAAAGTACACCAGGGGATGACAGTTTCCCGAGGAAAAAAGTGAATCAGGAAGAGGCCAAATCATTCCAGAAGTGGACTGTGTGGAGGAGTAAGGGCGTCATCGGAAGCAGCATAGGAGAAGGCCTTATAAGTTGAGGGATTACATTGTGTATAATTAAATGTTTTGTAAAAATTTAGGATTATTTTTGTATACACTGTGCAGTCTTGTCAGGATGAAAAAGGACTAGGGAGGGAGTAGTGTCGAGAAGTGGGATTTTCTTGTTAGTCAGTACAGGAGGGTTCCTAATGGTTCTCAGCGGTTGTTGCCAGTTAGCCTGCTGTTGTGAGCTGAGCTATTTTGTAAAATTATACATTTTTTTTTCTCTCCTTTTCTCTATAATGCTTTATTTTGGTGTTTGTTTGTTGAATTATGTTTCTTATTTTTCCAAATATTTTAGACTGCTTCATAATGTAAGAAAAGTCTGGCAAGTTTTGAATGTCTCTGATTTGGCAACTGTGGTAGCTATAGTAAACTAGAAGTTTCGAGTGTAATGCAAGATTATACAGTATATGGATGGAGGAGAGAATACAGGAGTTTGAGTTTAGTTTGACTTGCGTCCTTACGAAGTTAGTGTATCTCTGGAACCGCTGAAATCTGTGAAGTGTAGTTGGCAAACATTAAATGTAATTATTTGATGAATAAAGACGACGAACGTGAGAAGCCCATGTTTGTTTACGACGTCTGAGCTGTTCTTGTGTACTGTACATTGAAAGGCTGACGATAGGAAGTATACTTCACTGGACGATGTCCCTCTACACTGAACTACTGTTGATGGAGCCTGTGGCAGTGTGGCACGAGGAAATAATGATATATGTGTGTGTGTGTGTGTGTGTGTGTGTGTGTGTGTGTGTGTGGATGTATGTGTGGGTGTGTGTGGGTGTGATTTGCAATAACTAAATGCTTTTTACCATTGCAGCTCAATTATACTAGCCATCAGTTTTGTAACACCTTACCCACCCAACTATCTGCTTCCTTGTCCATCTACCTGCTTTCTTAATCCGACTGCATTTTTCCCCTAATTATAAGCTCCATTTATCATCTTCCACATGATAATAACAAGTCTCTTTATGGCAGAACTTTGTTTAGCTGCAGAAAAAAAGAGTTCTTGGGCCTTTGGATCACACAGATTCTAAGTAATCGTAAACTGCCTCCATTTTAAATCATATGGATTTGTGTTAAGCTGTGTTTATCCCCAATTCTGTAATGTCAGATTTTTAAGCTATTCCCGCTGCTTACAGGCGATTATATTAAACCTGGGAAAGTTTACCTGTTACTCTGCCTTAAGTGGAATGAAAATGTGAAGAGAGAGGAGAACTGAAAAATAAAGAACTCATTGGATTGAAAGATATTGAAAATTATTCTTGCAACACCTGGAAGTAGGAGAAAAGATAACAACGGTTAACAAGAAAAAAAAATGATACTGATCCTTCAGTTCAATGCAGACGATACGGATATAATCGCACAACGTCAGTAGACTGTAGCACCAGTCGAGCAGGCAGTACTCCCGAGGTGGATGGAAAGCTGATGACAGGGAGAGCTGAAGCTCCCGTTTTATCAGCCCTCGGGACTAGTTCCTGACCATCCCCCTTTGCTGAACTTTTTCAGTGTTTCAATTACACAGAGAGTGGCAGCATGCTCTCCAATACAAGTTTCTCTGTCTACATTCAACATGCACAGTACACACCACACTGCCTTTTCAAAATTAAAGAAAAATGGCGTTTTTTAACCATGCCTCGGAGTCCCTGTGGGGGGGACCATAAATGCCCCCACCATCCGCCCCTCTCCTGTTGATAACTCAATATGTCTGGAACCACTGTCTGACTCCTTCATTTCTGCAGCATTTGCGGCCTTTCTTCTAACTTTCTTTCTGTGGAACATCACCTCTCCTCCTCTAAACCTCACCTTCTCTTAACATAGACTCAGCTGTCTGAGGCAACTGACAGCAAACCCTTTTCTGTATTTTCCTACTTTATACTCATTTCGAAGCCAAAGGTGGCTGTTGTGTATATGTACGCAACGACGTATCTTGCGCTCGTGTTCCTGAACTTGATGCTTCTAAATTCTCTACTCTCTGGCTTCGGCTCTTCTGTCATTCTCTGACTAAATATATCTGCACTGTTTACTTATTGCCTTATTCTGCTGGCAATCAAAAATTCTTTGGCTATCTTACCTCTATGTTGGAACACATTCTGTCTATTTCTCCTTTCTCTGAAATCTCCATTCTAGGAGATTTCAATGTTCACCACCACCCTTGGTTCTCCTCTCCTTTCACTGATCCACATGGTGAACAAGCCTACACCTTTTCTATCCTTAATGACCTAGAGCAGCTTGAACAGCACCCTACTCGCATCCCTGACCGCTTTGGAGAGAGCTCCAACATACTTGACCTCTTCCTTACAACTAATCCTTCTGCTTACACTGTTAATCTTTTCTCTCCATTGGGCTCCTCCGATCATAAACTTATTACCTTAACCTGTCCTATCACTCCAGTGCGACCTGTGGGCCCTTCTAAGAAACGTCGTCTGTGGCACTTTGGAGCTGTGGATTGGGAGGCCCTCAGGCAGTACTTCTTTGATTTTCCCTGGAAAGATTATTGCTTCCATGGCCAGGAGCCATCTGCATGTGCCTTACGCAACACAGAGGTTATTTTCTCGGGCATGGAAGCATATATTTCTTTCTCATATCCTTTCTCTATTGCAAGAAAGCCTTGGTTTAATCACGCTTGTTCTAATGCTGTCCGCAACAAGGAAAGGGCCTATAAAAGGTACTGGAGCCAACCCACCCCTGAATCACATCTTTCTTATGTTTCTGTCCAGAATCGTGCTATGTCTGTTCTTAGCTCTGCTAAAAATAATTTCATCCGCACTAAATGTTCTCAAATCTGCAACTCGAATTCTTCCCACTCCTTCTGGCACCTTGCCATAAACCTTTCAAACAACTTTACCTCATCATCCTTCCCTCTTCTACTCTGATGGCTCTGTAGCTATTTCTTCTACTGGTAAAGCAGATCTCTTTGCTCAGACTTTCTTCTCCAATTGTACCTTAGACGATTCCGGTGCTGTTCCTTCATCGCTTCCCCCCTCTGACTTCCTCATGGCTGACATTAAAATTTCTTCAGCTGATGCATTTTCTGCCATCACTGGCCTCAATACTAACAAGGCATATGGTTCTGATGGAGTCCCTACTGTTGTCCTCAATAACTGTGCTTCTGTGCTTACACCCCGCCTAGGTAAACTCTTTTGCCTTTGTCCGTCAACTTGTACCTTTCCTTCTTGCTGGAAGTTTGCTTTCATTCAGCCAGTCCCAAAGAAAGGTGACCATTCCCAACCCTCTAACTATCGTCCAGTTGCTTTAACATCCTGTGTCTCAAAAGTATTCAAGTCTATTCTTAACAGAAAAATTTTAAAGCATCTTTCCTATCACAACGTTCTTTCTGATCGGCAGTATGGGTTCCGTCTGGGATGCTCCACTGACGAGCTTCTCACCTACCTTTCAGAATCCTGGTCATCCTCCTCTCGGGGCTTTGGTGAAAGCTTTGTCATTGCACTTGACATCTCAAAGGCTTTCGATCGAGTCTGGCATAAATCTTTAATTCCTAAACTTTCCTTTTACGGTTTCTATCCCTCTATCTGTGCCTTCATCTCTAGCTTCCTTTCTGGTCGTTCTATAGCCGCTGTTGTAGACGGCCATCGTTCTTCTCCTCGACCTATCAACAGTGGTGTTCCTCAGGGCTCTGTCCTATCACCAACTCTCGTCCTTTTATTCATCAATGACCTTCTAAGCTATACATCTAACCCTATCCACTCGTACCCTGATGATTCCACCCTTCACCTTCCCGTTCAGTTCCAGCAACATCCATCCCAGCAGTTACTTCAGCAAACAAGGGATGAGGCTATGGCACATCTAATGTCTGATTTGGCTCGTATCTCTGACTGGGGTAAAAATAATGTTATTTTTAATGCATCAAAGACTTAGTTCTTACACCCATCAACCCGACAAAATCTTCCACAGGAGTGCCCACTAATGTTTAATAATGTCCAACTCAATCCTGCATCATCCTTGAACATGCTTGGGGTTTCATTCACTCGGGATTTATCTTGGAAAGAACATATTACATCTCTTGTGAAATGTGCTTCCAAGAGAATCGGTGTGCTAAGCCGACTCCGAACCTACTTTACCCCTGCACAGTTGTTGACTTTATACATGGGTTTTATTTGCCTCTGTTTAGAGTACAACTCTCATGTGTGGGGAGGCTCCCCACATGCAGCTCTTCTCAATAGGATGAAGTCAAAGGCTTTTCGTCTCATTAACTCTCTTCCTCTACTGGCTCCCTTCAACCTCTGTCTCTTTGCCACACTGTTGCATCTTTATCTCTTTTCTATCGCTACTTCATTGGTCACTGATCTACTGACCTGTCTGCTTGCATCCCTCCACCTCTACGACGGGCACGTAGCACCCATCTAGCAACAACCTCTCATCCCTTTTTTCGTCCAACTCTCTAATGCAAGAGTTAACCGTTACTCCCCGTCCTTCATTTATGCAACTGGTCAGCTCTGGAACTGTCTTCCTCTGTCTGTATTTCGTACTTCCTATGATCTCCAGTCTTTCAAACGCAGTGTGTCCAGGCATCTCTTTATGAACGGATCTTGAATTTGGCTCTCTTTTTTATTGTTTGTTTTTTTCTTGGAAGGAACAGTTTGCAGGCCCATGGCCTTTGGTTCCTTCTTCCTTGCATAAAAATAAAGTACACAATCTATGCAAATCGTGAGTGATAAGCCTTCTGGGTATAATTTACCGCAAGACATGAAGATTTCTTATTTATTTCTTTATATTTTCTCTAATATTTTCTTTAGAGTTGGAGGTCTTTTACATTCCTTCCTTATATTTCTCTCTTGCAAGTATATTTTCATTAGATGTCCTTTGCATTACTGCTTTGTACTTAATTCTTACTTATTATAAATAGACTTATTCCCATCATTTGCACGGGAGTCAGTAATGCAAATAACTATACAAACGTTCCTCAGCTCCCTCTCTGTCCCCCAACAAGACGATAATGGACTGCAGGGAAAAGGAACCTTCATCCTACAGTCCACCACTTCACGTCTGGATGAGGCTGGGAACAGGACAGCGACACGAATAGCATTTTCTCGGGCGACTTTATTCAGCTTATGACTGATTTTTCGAACATGAAGTATTATACATATCCATCCATCTATTTACAGCCAGACGCTTGGACGCCGAAAGGGATGGCCACAAACAGAATTGCTTCATTTTATTCAGTCCTCTGCCATCAAGCTGTCCTGCCTCCAACTTTAGCTTCATTACCCATATAGCTCTCTACCTCATCCCTGCATCTCATCCACGGTCAGCTGCATCCCCTTCAGCCTCCACCTCATTCATAGGCTTTCTCCTCGTAAAATTATCGGATCACTTCGTTCCCTATGATATAACCAGCCAATGGTACTTCTGAAACTTTCCAGCAAATCCAGATCAACTCCACAATGCTCTCTCAGTTACTCAGTTCTCTGTCTTTTTCTCTAAGTAACTTTAAATCTATCTCTTTGTCTATAGCCAGACGCCATAATCCCGTATGGGGTGGCCGTTTGTCTTTGAATTAGTTGTTTTACGGGAAGGGGCACTGACCCTCCTCCAACCCACTTGTTGACACGTAGGGAACACGTGTGAATTGGTTATATGGTTACCACCCAGCGTTGTAAATGGTTTCCTTGCTTACATGAAATCATTTGGCTTGTCACTCAAGGCAAAACCAACTTAAAGGGAAAGAAGAGTAATAAAAAGTGACGGAAAAGATGGGAGAAATAGGAAGAAATGAGGGCAGACACAAAAGAAGAATGATGAAGGTGAAGGAAGAAATAGGCAGCACTACATCAAGTGAGTGGATGATGGCCGCCACCACTTATGGTTACGCACCTGTCAAATAACCATTCTCGCTTCTCTAGTTGTGTTCTTCCAATAGTGTCCAAGCTTCCCATCCATACGTTAGAATGGAGATCACAATACACTCATGCAGCGACCTCGGTATTCCTTATCACTGCTCTCAGTCAACATGCAACATTTCTGCCCTGCTATTCCTTTCCATGTGCCTAATTTTCCGAACTTCTTTCCTTGCTCATTACGCAACTTAAATATATACAGGAACTCACATTCCCCATTTCCCGTCCATCCAGAATGACTTGTGAATCATTCCTCTATAATACCATAAATACATTCTTTCCGACATTCACATACTGTATTTCCTTACACATATTTGCAATTTTATTCAGGAGACTTTCCAAATTCCTCTTCTCTAAACTTAGCAACAGAGTAACATATAAAACAATCGTACAAACAACTCCAAATCCTATTCTCTCTCACCAGCCATGTATTTTCCACAGTTGAGTCAAATGTATGGCAATAGAAAGAAAATATTGCAAAACGTCACCTATGTGAAAAGGTTGCAACATGAGGAAGGGAAAGTCTGCAAAATCGACTTCCTCCCCTCTCGTCTTCCTCATGTCTTCTCATTTGCTCAGATACGATCTACACTTCCTGGTGTCTGATCGAGCGTGGGGTCAGATGGGCGTATCAGCCAACGTGACGGTGGAGGTGCGTCATCTGTCCCCGCAGGTGCTCACCCATGCTGTGCCCATCACCCTCTCACCCACCACACCCACAGCACTTGCTACAAACTGGACGCCTGATGTAAGTGTGTGTGTGTGTGTGTGTGTGTGTGTGTGTGTGTGTGTGTGCTTGATAGTACCTTCACAGAGTTCAGCCGTCTTTTTGTGTTCCACATATCTTCATATTTCACCACTTTGGCACTAATATCCACCTTCAATATTAAATGCATATTAAGACTGTCTCATTCAGGCTTGGTTTGATGTTATTACCAAGCGTGTTATTATAACATGTCGATTGGTCTCGTGGAAGATCTGAAAGAAAAAAAAAACACAATCAGACTGTTCAGTGTACAGTGCTTGGATTTCGAATCAGTAACAGATTTATGCCTGTACAATACTCACAGGTGTGATTATCACATTTTTCTCCTGAAAGAGCAAGGAAAGATTCAGAGCAAGACAATAACGACTATCAGTTCGTACGAAGATATTATATATTTTTGTAGGAACGACAATGAACCAGAGTGAAGAATCTGCCCATTTCTCTTTTCTTCCAGTAAACCTAACCAGAGTTACTTGATTGAGATCCGTGGAATTTCAATTGTTAACACATATGATCAGACTGAATTTCACATTAAAGTGCAATCAGTAACGATAGAAAGAGGTCAGGCACTTTTCGTTACAGTCAGATGGTTCAGAAACTCTTGTAATAATCTGGCGTCTGACTTCCCCCGACGTGATTTAAATTTCAAGACAATATTGCATTCTAAGATCATATCATTAGGCAATCCTTTGCACCTGGGTCTCTCACTTTCCATGTTAATAACGCACAGAGAACTCATTTTAGAATTCACAATCATTTTTTCCCCTGTCAACATTCACAGTAGGTACAGTAACTCTTTGAACACCGAGGAATAGTTACATGATTCTACACTCTCTCCTTCATCATATCCTTCACTCACATTCCAGTACCATTGTCCAGAAGCACACCAAAATAATTCATTACACTTTTCACAGGACACCTACCAAATTTTCCACACATCCACTTAACCAACACTGAAGCCACTGAGAATAATAAAGTGTTTAAGTCATTACAGTTTATTCCGCAAAATTGCTCAGATTTGTGTGTTCAAATGGAAGTGTTCGAATGGAACAATTGCCCTCCCTCCACTAAGAAAAAAATAATCCCCAATGTACAGTATATATAATTTATGGACCTCACTTCTCTATTTTTACAGGGGGGTGGCGGCGGGCTTGGCACCTTGACAGAAGCTGTGAGGGAGGTGTTAGGGAATGAGGAAGATAAAATTGAGATTGTCAGTGTGTATGGTCTCCCTACTCTGTCTCCCCACTCACTCCCCGTCGCCTCTGATGTCCCTGTCGCCGATCCAGACTCGCCGATCACTTACTCTTCACCCTCTTCCTCTCCATCTACTCGCTATACGTGCGTCTGGGTGTGCGTGAGGCTGTCAGGAGGGAAGTTTCTGGATCCTGTTAAGTTACATGGCCTTCTTTCACTCAACATACAGAAGGTGAGTATCAGTATTTTTTTTCCTGATTGTCATAAAAATTTTATAATTTTGCTGAATAACGGAAACAGCCATTCCTGTCATTCTGTCCTGAACGCAAGGGTCCAAGTTTTAACTATTGTTGTCACAAATATTTAAGAACCGAAAGCCAACCTATGGACTTGGTACCTTTACAGTTCAGTCCGGTGTGTCCAATTAATTCTACATGTACTCACTTTTACTTTAATAACAAGATAACCTACGTGACTGCAACAAGGCCATCTTTTGTAGTGATTCAGTGTGAATACGAAGATATTGTGCATTTCTTACAAGTCCACTACAATGTTTTCCCCTACGGTTGTGGAGGGTTGCAGCCAAGAAATCCTCCCACAGTGACTTAGATCAGGTTGTGAATAGGTGTGTAGGGAAGAGGGTAAATGAGACAGTTTGTATTATCGTTGTCAGTATTAGGACTCTGGGATCTCTTCTCACAGAATATGACCCACATAGTCAACTTGCATCCAGGCACTCACTCCCTACTAGATGGACAGGGACATGGAAGCTTGTTATGCCCCTGTTTCACCTCCAAATCTCTAGCCAGATGTACTTGATATGTTTTTATAATATACTTAATGTCAAAAGAAGTAGATGCAAAATTCCGACAATATATGAGGGGAACATAGGCTAGAAAGCCCATTCCCAAAATTTAACAGTTCACCCATGACACTTTAAGAGAGCAGTGATTGTCTTGCAATGGGCACTTATAATCACCAATGGGCCTGTGATACTTCTCCTATGCAGTTCTGTGAATTAGGGAAATTAGTCTACATACATATCAGGTGGTATTGAATTGATTTGATTAATTATTACGGCCGAAGGCGACAAACCTATTACAGTGCCATGTGGGCATATCTGAGGTGAGTACAAGGGAACTCGTGCCACGCAGGACATGCTGTCTAGCTAAAACAAATTAACACCCACCAAAGTGTGGATGACGCATGAGAATAACATCTAGATTATCATCATCCAATAAATGTGTACAAGTGTCCACTAATGACAGTTCGTCTGGTATTAAATCAGCGACAAGTGGACATTGCAGGCAATAGTGGTCAAGGGTGTTGGCATTGGGTGCGTCACACAGCTTACAGGAGGAGAAACGAGATGAGTGGTATAGTAAAAAGTTATTTCAGAAGGGCAATTTTAAAAATAAGCTAGAAGGCAAACTACAACGGTCTCCATTTGTTCCCTTTGAGGACAATTCTAAGAGTCCTTAACCCATGCAGTGCTGATTCTATGTAAGGTAGTTAACTTCCCTTGCATAACTGTTTTATAACCAGTGTAAATTGTACCTCATTTGAGGCTTGCGTGCATGGCTCGTGCAGACCTTCATGCTTTATATGAGGTCTGAAGCACGGCGGAGGTTATTGATTTTTTGGGTTTGGGCAGTTGGGTGATGCTCCACACTAAAGTCACAACACAGATAAACACATAGATACAGTCAGTCAGAGGTAAACGTAGACTCTTACATATCTATATGTCTATTTATCTATGTCTACCTACATATTTAGTGATCCCTTAGTTATTGCACATAACTGGTACCGAACATGGCACGTAATCACGAAATTGCGCAATAACTACTACACAGAACCTATAGGATTTTTCTTAATAATTCCCAGTCACCTCAATATCAAACCCAAATTTCTCCTTTTATGAACAATTCACTCACTAGATACACAGCAGAATGTTACGGTAGGTACCCCCAAAACATACACTGGGATGGTTAAGCTAATAGAAAATGATTGCAAGGGCACAGTAAAGAATAAATATAAAAAATGTGACTGGGTACACATATTGAACCCTCGAACAGCCACTAGCATTGTCCCAGACTTTAGACTCATTGAGATAAATGTACAATTTAGTTTAAGCAGCAGCAAGACCTTACCAGTTCACATCTTATTAAAGTTTGCTCTCCATACTCTACTGAATATTTTTATGAATCGTAAATGATTGCCACAATGGTGGTAAATGATGTTTACAATCAACAACGTCGCTGAACACAAACGGACGTCCGCACCAAGGACAGACGGACACCAGCTTAGAGCTCTTTTTTGGCATGGAACTGCCCTTACCAGTGCTGATTTATACAAATTTAATCTGACTTTTCATAACATAGCCCAACCTCTCATATTTCCTGCCATGTAATACATTTTTTTTTTTACTACAAAAAAATTTGCCTCAAAATTCACTGCGTATTATACCACGAACGTCACGGTTTGAGACAGACCTACAGGTTGAGGTGACTGGCACAGTTGCCTCAAGGAGTTCCTATAGCCCCTGTGTTACCTCATGTCAAGATGTGGCAACGTCACAATAATTGCGTAATTATCTACGAATGAACGGGCATTCATACTGCAACGCCGGACGTGAGTGGTGGGTATGTATGTCAGACGTCATAATGCTTGACAATACTGTGTAAGCAGGGGAATGATTAAAATAACCCCAGAAACATTTTTTTTTCCTGTATTTTAATACAGAGTACCAACAGGAATATACGTGCAGGCAAAAAAAAAAAAAAAAAAATCGTGGTTTGTTGCAGTTATGTCATCATACATCAGTCACCCTCATTACACCTTTACATGTGAAATCAATGGTGTTTAGTATATCTCACGGCTCTCGCTTTGGGACAGCTTCGATACCATTATGAATCATGGAAAATATGGAATCATGAATGATATACATAAATTATTAATATATATAACTATGAAACATGAAAAGAAAAAAAATAAAATTCTATGACTAAGAATATACTGAACACAGACAACTGGACAGCTGTTGTTTCAGGGCAATGTAGTTCGAGTCACTATCTGACAACTCCAATATGACCAAAAGTAAATGAGCCAAGAGACGTTAGAAACTACTGGACAGGAGATTTTAAGACAATGGTGATATGATATGGGATACGTGGCAAGGGATATATTAATGGAATTATATGCAAACCGATACACTGCTCCATCAGTGAAGCAAGAGACATATGAGGAGAGAAAACAGGAAAGTAAATGAGAGCTGAAGTCCGTGATGCCATCCCAAACCAATTGTTGTTAAGAATGGTGGTGGTTGGTTAAGTCTGGTCATCAAAGTACATCATATTTGATACTGACCTTTATATTATACCGTGTCTGATAACCTTCTGTATGTAATTGGGTCAGACGTCAAGGTTCACATGGTTAAAAGCACCATATCAGATATATTTATAAGTGACTCACTCGTCTTGTCGGACACGATCACCATGTTCAATTTTTATTCTAACCATTTCGGAAATACTGTATTACTTCAGTAGTTCTATATATGTATTTAATTTTCAGCAGGCATGCCTTGCATTTACTGCGCAAAAACCAGCATAAACGCAATTAAACTAGCATCATACACAAAAACGAAAATCTAAACATGTAACTATCCCTGAAACCTTACAATTGTTACCACGCTGAACCCATGGTTCAGCCAGGTGGCAGGTGTATCTCACATTTGCACTTATTGCCCACTAAGTGAACATGTGATTTTATTTCATAACAATATTATACACATCCGTGTGCATATATTTACACTACTACTGTAACGTGCCACATCTTGACAGGAGGTAACACACAGGGTAGGCTATAGGAACTCCTTGAGGCAACAGTACAAAGGTTGCTGACAGTTATAGTCGAGGTGCACAACTCTGAGGTTGCCATTATCGTACCCTGGCAACCGACCTGTCAACAGTGCGTCCGATTATGTATCATCATACACGAATATACTATACAGGAATATTGTTATACATGAACATATTATACATGAATTACACACCTCCCCGCCAAAGCAGCAGTAAAATATAATCAAAGTCAGCTGATCAGCTGGTTGCATTCGTAAAGCAGCAGTGAAGGATTTGTATGTTTGTGTATTTTCCCTTTAAATAAACAAAAATTTGTTACTCTGACAGAACCTAACCTATTTTATGCTATTACAGCATGTTTGGTTGTTACTGTCGATTAGGTAAGGTTAGACAGGGATATGTTACGGTTAAGTAAGTTACTTTCAGCTGGGTTAGGTTAGGCTAGATTAGATTTGGCTTGGTTAAGTTAGGTTAGGTTAGGTGTGGTTCACTTTGATTTTGCTGGGTGTGGTGAGGTTAGGTTATTTTTGGTTGGCATAGATTACATTTTTTTTTTTATAATTTAAGTAAGGCTAGAATATGAATAGGTAAGGTTAGGAATGTAATAATAAATTTCAGTAGATTTCAGTACGTTTTAGAAAGCATGCCATTACACTTGATAAGCAAACAAAGGTGAATTAAGATGAATTGTAATGAAATAAAGAGGACAAACAAAATCATAGATCTTAATTAAACACTCCTTTATCACCATAAAAATAATTAGAAATCATTAATATTATGGAAAACAAGTGAATCAGTATGGTATTTCTGATGCTTAACCCATTTGTGCCCAGCATCCTCAGTGTAGGACAGAGCTGGGGAGTTTCAAAGGAACCGAGATTTGCATTCCATATGGTGTGGCTTGTAGAAGCACATAGGCCGCAAATCATGTGAAAAAGCGAAACAAATTCACAAAAAAATAAGGTTTAGTCGATTTGCGTCAAATTTTTGTGTGTTCTAGCAGCCTCATGTCTCTCCCGAGGTGAGACCTTGGCAACACTGCAATGGCTCATATGGGCCTCTCCGTAGTGATAAAAACTCAGTGCTCCACAAGAAGTCAGATAGTAGGGTCGTGCCACATTGTGCTGTCTCTTTAAATCTGCCATTTTCCCCCTCCCACCCGAGGCTGAATCCATTATTGAAATATTGTGACTGTACAGTGTTTTTGGCTATACTGTGAAGTGATTGTGTCTATTGAATATAGATATATTGTTTGTAATGCACTGGGGCCCTTTATCAGCCGTTCGGCCTAGAGGCAGGAGT
>JAGKTI010018844.1:6813-17405 GCA_018397915.1 Birgus latro | reverse complement strand
ATGCCCACATGGCACTGTAATAGGTTTGTCGCCTTCGGGCGTAATAAGTTAATCAAATCAAATCTTCCCCCCACACTGGGCAATTCACCTGTTAGCAGTAACCTAGCCAGTAAAGGTATGTTGCCCCACGTTCTCTCTAATGACGAAATTCACGGTGAGAGTGATTCCTGAGGTGGAGGACAAAGAAACAATGAAGCTAGAGGTAGAAACAAACAGAAGTGATGAGGTGGTAATGTCGTAAAGGAAGGCGCCATATACTGGGGTTTTGGGTAAGTGAACAATGCTTATAAATGCCTATATTATTATGTGAAAACCATTATAAACTTTTACTACACATAAATTCGTACCAAATAAATGAAATAAATACGTAATTTAAAGTGGCTTGAATTAGTCAACCCTTCCATAGTTCGTTTTCTTAGCCAGGTACCCTGAAAAAGAAGGAAAACGTAATGTTGAGTGACACCTGTATCAAAATTTTTTTTACCTCAGGATCGCGATTTCACTATGAATTTTCGATGTTTCTCACAAAAAGCGAAGGTTTCAGCCAAAAAACAAAAAGTCGAAAATCGGTCGGGATCTTGGGGTAGGCTGGGTAAAAAACTGTCGGGACTCGGCGGGTTAAGCTAGATGTGCAGTAACTCATGTAAATACAAGGATTAAATGAATTATTCTGGGGAAAGATATCAGGAAGTGCTCGTATGGCATCAGACTCAACACGAGAGTGCTGCTCTGGAGTATGAGCTGTTTGCGGAATCGTTTAATCTCACCCAGTTGGTAAAGCAACCAACCAGAATACCAGATAATCCTGGCCATAATGCCAGTCTCTTGGCTCTATTCCTGACAAATAATCCAGACCAATACAGGATAGAGGTACTGTCACCACTTGGATCCTCTGACCACAATCTCATCAAAGCCCCATTAGTCAGCCCCCCCAAACCTCCCCGTTCTGAACCAGTCAGGGGGACCCAATGGCACTTTGACTGGGAAAACTGGGATGGATTTAGAAATAATCTTGCTGACATTCCATGACAGTCTTTCTTCTCTAGTGATGTCAGTTCTAAACAGTCCCACATTAATGACTTAATACTAGCTAGTATGGATTTATTCCTAGGAACCAAGTCAACAGTTCAGTTAAAGCTCGAACTCTCCAAAAAAGTTTGATAGTAACTGTGCCAGAGCAATGGTCCAAAAGTCATTAGCATATAACTCTTACTTAAAATATGAAACATCTGAATCACTGTCAATTTAAAACTGATAGAAACTTTGCAAAAGCTGTAATAAATCTCGCTAAATCAAACTCTCTTCAAAATCAAGCATCAAAACCACTTAACAATCACAATGACAATAGAATAATCTGGTCAGCTCTCATTTCTTTCATTAATAACTTCATTAATAACTTTAACAAGTCATCATCCATTTTCCTTTTAAAATCTTCAGATGACAACATTATAAATGACCTGCGTGGGAAAGCGAATATGTTTGCCAGTAAACTTGCCAGAAATTAGGAAGTCAGCCAGAATGTCGCAGTACTAGAACTTGACTCTTCCGAAAATGTTCTGCTTAAAATACAGACTAGATTCTTAAAATCCACCCGAGACAATTTACCAACCAATAACTCTCCAGGGCCAGATGGAATTCCTCCAATTGTTTTGAAAAAGTGTTCTCCAGAGCTTGCCTCTGTTCAATCTAAATTATTCAGACTATGGATACGTACTTCTTCATTCCCTAATTCATGGAAAGAAGCCAATATCCACCCAGTTCCAAAAACAGAATGTTCCTCTGGCCTCTCATATTACAGGCCAATAGCTGTTACATCTTTTCTTGGTAAAGTATTTGAAACTGTAATTAATAACCACTTAGATAAACACCTTGAATCCAACAACTTAATTAGTGATAAACAATATGGTTTTGACAATGAAAGATCCTTCATTGACATACTTAATCTCCTGACTCATACTATCTATCAATCAACTGACTAAAATGTAGAAACTCATGCAGTAGCCCTCGACATTTCTAAAGCTTTTGACAAGTTTTGGCAGCGTTCCTTGCTGTCCAAACTCCCTTGCTATGGACTAACATCTTTTGTTCCTCTGCTTTCCTCATATCTCAATGACAGAAAAATGGAAGTATATGATGTATATTCCAATTTCCACTCAACTAACGCCAGTGTGCCACAAGGATCAGTTCTGGCGCCTACCCTATTCCTAGTTCATATAATCATCTCTTATATGTTACCTACAATCCCATCCACTCATATGTAGGTGACTCAACACGTCCCAGTTCATTCACACTCAAGCACCCATTTATAAAGTGTAATATCTCTAGCTCTCAACTCAGTACAGCCATCTCCATAAATCAAGATTTATCTAATATCAGTGAATGGGGACAAAATAACTTTGTCTCATTTAACACAAGTAAAACCAAATATATACAATTTCCTAATAGACAGACATTGCAAGATTCTTATATTACCTTCAGTGATACTAATATTCCCATCTCCAAAAGTATTCATATTCCCGGTGTCTAACTTAACAATGCCCTCAGCTGGACCTCTCATGTCAGATCACTTGCTGAGACCGCCTCAAAGAAACTTGGATTATTGTACGGAGTCCGTAACTTCTTCACTGACGAGCAGTTAGCTATGATTTATTAGTCATGTGTGCTTTCAGCTTGAATGTTGCTCACCCTTGTGGAATGGATGTGGAGAGGTTGCACTAAAACGACTAGACAAAATTCAGAACAAAGATGTTGGAATTATTAATAACCCTGCTGTTATAAATAAACTACCTCCTCTACAAGTAAGAAAGAATGTTGCCTCCCTTGCATTATTATAGATAATTTTATGGCAAAAGCTCAGACGAAGTTGCGTCCATTGTGCCACTTCTCCATGCCTTCTCTCGTACTACACGGGCATCTGGTAGTGCTCATGACTCGAATGTCACACAGTCATATTGCAGAACTTCTGCCAATCACAATTCTTTTATTTCCCGATCAGCATCTCTCTGGAACTCGCTTGCCTGGAGTTGTTTCCCCCAAACCTCATGCTACAGCTGTTCAAGTTCAACTGTTATAGATGATTTATGATTGGAGGATGCCAATAATCTGGTGTATGGATTATTTATTTTTATTCATTAGTTTTTCCTTCCTCTGTTCTGTTATTTAGAAATAATATTAAAGGGTAATGTGTGAGTGAGTGCAGGCAGTCTGGTGTCCTTGGTGAGGGTGGCATAAGCTAGCAGTGCTAGCATTATGAGCACTACTAGCATCACCCAGGACCAAGTGGCCTATACGTTGAACAGTCTGAATTGTTTTACCAGTATCATTCACAGCACTGTTAAGGGTAAACTGCATAGGTCTGTTTATAGAAAAACTCTGTCATTATCTCAAACAAATACAGGTACAAAATTATTGATGACCACTTTCCTACACAGTTTAGTTGCAGTGTCCTTGTTGAGAAACTTCGCTTTCTCACAGGTATTACTGCTAGATCTCAACACTGGGCCTTGTGACTTAAAAACAATTAAATATTGGTGAGTACAGCACTGAGTGAAATCGTCCATCAACATATGATGTACAGGATTTTCACTTAGTGCAACACGCCAGAGGGGGCTGTCTGTAAAAAAGCATTTGTTTCAGGGACTTTGTAAGGCAAGGAAGTGATTCGGAAGACATATAATGTGTCTGCCGGGTCATCCTGAACCAGAATTAGCAAGTAGAAGCACACTGAAGAGGGGGTCTTGCGAGGCACTACCCGCACCAGGTCAAGATATATGGCAAGATTTTCAGGATGTGCAGAAAAAGAAGCCCTGGTTTCGTCAGTGAAATAATATTCAGAAGCTCCAGCAACAACGTATTTGTCACGATGCCCGCACTCAGGTGAGCTTCATAATGCTTTGAAGGCCTAGCTGAATTCTAACATGATCGGCAATAAAATCCGACATGGCTAACTGGAGATTAAGAAATGTTTCAGACATGTGAGCTTCGCCTTCAACTTTTAAGTCTGAATAGAGAAAAGCCTAATTACAGAATGTGATATTTTAGCTGCATTTTGTAACTTGGCAATTGCAGCATGTATATGTGACATGTCTCTAACAGTAGTATTTAAAACTTAAGAGTGAACGTTTAGTACTCGACTTTCCTTTTCTGACACATCTTCAATTTGGCCCAACCTGGCATGAATTTCATCTACTTGTTGCTGAGTTGCAGTACCAAATAGAGCATTAGCAATATTACCAACAATATCAATCGCACCTCTGGGTCCACGACCTGTCAATGGTTTATCTGACAAGTAATTTAAGAATTTTGTAAATCCTCATACCTGAAATCAAATTCATGCTGGAATAAAACCAACGTTTCTTTTAGTGATATAAGAAAGAAGGACGAATTGTCCATGTGTTCGATATTTCACTGTACTGACTCAAATAGATTTTGTGCATTAACAAGAGGTCTATACAATTCCTCCCATATCAGTAACACAGGCACCACGTAGTGATTTGCTGTCGAGATAAGTTTGGAGACTGGAGAATAGATGAGTCCTGTTGGAGTAGGGAGCTCAATGTGTGGGTCAGTTTGTCCAGTGTTTCCTGTCACTATGACTGGAAGCAGCCATATCCAAAACAAAAATAATAAATGAATACATAACTACTAAAACTTAAGTCAATTTCTTGCCTGTCTTTCTATCAGTATGGTCTAATGGTCTGTCCACAACTAAAAGCAAATCTTCGACTGTCGTGGGTGACCTCAAACTATATCTAAGGTCTGTTGCATCATCTAAGTTACTAACAGAGAACGAACAACTTGGCACCTGGGCGTCTGCATCGACTGGAGTTTCTCCATCACCTCTCTCCTCCTTTTCTATTTCGTGTCTGTCTCCACTCATACTTCTACTCTCTTTTTCATTTGCATTTCCATTCTTCTGAATCGGGTTAATAGCATCAGTTCCACCCGTAGAACTTTGATTACCTAGCAAGTTAGCCGGACACTATGCACCACGACTGTAGGCTATACCAGAATGGCTGTAAAATCATTTACATTAACCTCATCATCATCATCTGCCTCATGTACTGGGTACGCAGGGCAAACATTCTTATTGTCCTTAATGTTGAGAGAGGATTCAGGGACCACTCGCACGCAACTGGTATGAATTATGGAGACGGCTTCATCCTTCACAGGACGCACTTTGATTACAGCATCACTGACACGCTATTTGACTTGATAAGATCCTGCGTAGAGAGGCTGTAACATCTTAGAATCTCCTCGTTTAGGAATTGTACGCACATACACTCAGTCTGCTACATGGAGAGGTTTGAAAGCAGCCTTCTTGTTTTGGTAATATTCTTTTTCTGTAATATCCCGGTCTAAGTACAGTTGACATCTCTGAAATACTTTGGCTGCCATGGCGGCTAGCATTTACTCGTATTTAGCATCATCTATATCATAGTGCGGCTGTGAATCATTTATCATCTGATACGGCACCTGAGGATCTCTCAGGTACAAAAGGAAATATGGAAAGTCCCTAATCGACCTAATAAACCCTGAATTATAGGCCATACTTGCCAAGTGTATCATCTGGTGCCAATAGTTTTCGTTACTTTCAATCATCGTACGCAAGATCTGGATCACGGTTCCATTCATCCGTTCTACTAACCCGTTTGCAGAAGGGTATTATGGCATCATTCTGATGTGCTTCATTTGGAGTATATCCGCTACCCCACGTAATGTGGCATTCACCATTTCTGTTCCCTGGTCCGTGACCAGTTGTTGAGGGGTTCCGTGAACTCATTTTAGAAACACACGAGCTTCTTCCGCCATTTTAGTTTTCAGTGGCTCAGCAACAAGAAACCTGGTTAGTGTGTTCACTACCGTGAGGACATACTCGTGTCCTGCCTCAGACATATTTAACGGTTCTATAACATCCATATGGATCCGATACCATGGTGCCAGCACATCTGGATACCTCGTGAGTGGAACCAGGGTGTCCCCCAACCTTTTAGTAGTAATGCACTGTGTGCAGTGCCGACACAAATTGGTAATATTCTTGACCAGCTGCCCCAGATATGCAAATCTCTTGTCGCCTGCAATAATGACCTTGGTCCCACCATGTCCTGATAATGGCATATGATGGGCAATATGTAAGGCTGCTGGCACACTTTGTTCTGGCACATCCACCTGCATTACATCATTATCCTTATTCGCACGAGCCTCTTTCTTACGTAACTGATCATTCTAGTGGAGACAAAACTGTTCAACAGGGACAATCAGTTTGGAGGCCTGAGGGGCTTCCCTTCGATGGTACCGTTTTAACAGTACACAAACCGAGTGCACATCTTGCTGCATCCGCAGTGTTAAGCTTCCAGCTGACAGTGTCAGTATCTGTCATGCTCCTTGTGACAGACGATATGACCTGCACATCATCATCTTCTTGTTTCTTACGAAGACGTGACAAGGCGTCAGCTACTCTGTTCTGATGTCTGGACAGATAATTTACTTGTACGTCATACTTGGCAACTTGGATTGGTCATCTACCAATCCTTCCAGTTGGTCCCTTAACATTAAATAACCACGTGAGAGGTCGGTGATCCGTTTGTACCGTCACTTTGTATCCTCAGACAAGAGGCCGATTTATTCGTATGCCATACACTATACTCAAGGCTTCTTTCTGAATAGTGGAATAATTCATCTCAGCCTTGTTTAAGTCTACTGAAATATGTCAGTGGTCTCAGAAATCTATCATCATTTTTCTGCTACAGCACTCCACCTACTGCTGCACTACTTGCATTCATTGTCAAGTAGAAAAGTTTATCAAATGAAGGAAACTTAAGACTGTTAACTGAATCTTCAGAATTCTGAAAGCCTGATCTGCCTAGGTGTTCCACTCGATCCTTTGTTTAGTAATTTTTATATCCTTTTCTTCTCTCGATCCAGTTTTGTGAGAGTCAAAGCAATCTTAGATAAGCCATCTGTGAATCTATGGTACTTATTAATCAACCCTAAGAAAGACTGGAGCTCCTTTAGTGAATTTGGGACTGCGATTTCCTTCATAGCTCGGACCTAATCTGGCTGAAGCCGTCATCCCTTGGCGGAAATGATGGGTCCCAGGTAAGACACTTCATCCTTGGGAAAAAAAAATGCACATCTCTAACTTAAGAGTAAGTTGAAATTCTATAAGTCTGGAAACAACTTCATTCAAATTTTGTACACGTGAATCAAAATCCTTACCATAGACGATTATGTCATCCAGGTAAGTATGACTGAAGAGTCCTGTCAATCCGACAAGGACTTCATTAAATATGCACTAGAACGCGGCTGGAGCATCCTTTAAACCGAAAGGTAAAGTATTTTACTCCCAGTGACCATCTGGTGAGGGGAATACGTCAACTGTCGTGACTCCTCATCCAGTGGTATTTGGTGGTAATCCTGCCTTAATTCCAGACTACTAAAAATAGCATTCTCTCGTAACTGAAAAAGGATGTAAGTGATGTTTGGCAACGGAAAAGGGTCCGAAGTTTGGCAACGGAAAAGGGTCCGATACTATCTGTTTATTCAAGTGCCGAAAGTCGAGACATGCGTAATCCACCATCCTTCTTCGCTACTGGGACCAAGGGTGAACAATAAGGTGATCTAGAGGTACGTATGATACTTTGCTCTCTTGGTTCATTTGAACTTTCCGACCACCACTTGGTGGTGATGAAAGTCAAAGTTGAAATGAAGTGGAGGAATAGAAGAAGGGAAGGACAGGAAAAAGTTCTTTCAAGGAGGGTGGAAAAGTTACAAGAGGATGGATAAGGGGGGTGGGGGAGGGGCAGAATAAAAGACAGAAGAAGAGGAGCGATTGGGTAGAAGTGATTTGGAGCAGATGGGGGACATGGAAAGTGTGTCCAAGGTATTCAAAGAAGTCTGTGCAGCATGTGAGATGGTGTGTGGGGTGAAGGGAAGACGAAAGGGGGTGCAAAGAACAACATGGTGGAATGAAGAGGTGGGACAAGCTGTGGCACAAAAGAAAGCATATAGTAAGTGGATGAGAAACAGGGGTGTGGAGGAAGTTCTGAGACAGAAGTGAGAGTTATATGTAGAGTGGAAGAGAGAGGTGAAAAAATTAGTAAGAGAGAGTAAGAAGAGAGGATGAGGACTTTGGAAGGAATTTGAGTGTTAAGTGGAGAGAATGTAAGAAAATGTTCTGGAAAGAGGTAGAGTTAGACAAGATGTTAAAGAAGCTAGTCGGGGAATGAAAGATAAATCGGGTAGATCACTAGTTGAGAGGGGAGAAAAAGTGAGCTGATGGAGAGAACATTTTAAGCAGCTGTTGAACATAGACAGTGAAAGCAATGCGAGTATAAGTGACTGGGGAATGGCTGGGAGAAGAGGGATGTGAGAAGAGAGGTAGAAATCAGTAGGAAGGAAGTTGTGGAAGCAATGAAGAAAGTAAAAAATGGGCAAGCCCCAGGAATTGATGCAATGTGTGGTGAAATGAAGTAGCATGGGGGAGAGATAGTAGTAGAATGTATGAGGAATATGCGCAGATTGGCCTGGGAGAAAGGTAAACTCCCAGAGAATTGGAAGTCAGGTACAATTATTCCCCTGTACAAAGGAAAAGGGAAAAAAGAAGTGTGTGGTAATCATAGGGCATTTGTCTTCTTAGCATAATAGGAAAAGTACATAGTGGGATACTTATTGTCAGACTAAGGGAAATAACAGAGGAATTAGTTCGAGAAGAACAGGGAGGTGTTAGGAAGGGAAGTGGTTGTGTAGATCAAATATTCATTCTTAGGTCTTTAGTGGGAAAGTTTTTAGGGAAGGGAAAGAAGTTGTATGCGGCCTTCATGGATTTGGGGAAAGAATATGACAGGTTGGATAGATAAGGACTGTAGAGTAAATGGGAAGTCGTTGCATGCCGTGAGGAGTATGTATAAGTGTGCTAAGGCTGCAGCCCGTGTGGATAGTGAACTGAGAGAATTATTCTTTTGCAGGTTGCATTGAAACAGGGATATGTCATGTCTCCATGGTTGTTCAGTCTGTATATGGATGAGGTATAAAAGCAATACAAGGTAGGGGAGGGGATGTTGGAGCGGCCTTAATGAGAGAGGGCGGTGTGTGGAAACTCCCTGTATTGTTATTTGCAGATGATTGTGTGTTGTTAAGTGAAGACGAAGGGGAGCTGCAAGGCTTGGTGAATGAGTTGTGGAGAGTGTGTAAGAAACAATCTAAAGGTGAATGTAGGGAGGAGTAAAGTTATGGTCTTCAAAAGACATGAAGTCACTAAATGAACAGTGCGGTTGGATGATGAGGAAATGGAATATGTGTGCGCATTTAAGTACTTGGGTAATGTGATGAGTAAGAAAGGGTACAAAAAGGAAGAAAGGTTACTGGTTCTTTGAAAGCAGTGAAAAAAAAAAAACAGGGAAGTGAAAAAGTTACTGAATGACAGTTTTGTGATACCAACTCGAGCGTATGGAAGTGAAGCGTGGGCCTTGCTGGAGGGACACAAGTCAAGAATGAGGGCAGTGGAAATGAGTTACTTGAGAGGAACATGTGGAGACAGACTGACATGTGAGGGAGTGAAGGAGCATTGTGATGTGGATGTGGATGTGATAGGAAGAGTTAGGAGAAACACACTGAGGTGGTTTGGCCATGTGGATAGGATGGTGAGCGAGAGACTGCCGAGGAGAGTGTATGTGAGTGAGGTGGATGGGGGAGAGGGTGGGGGAGGCCAAGGATGAAATGGAGGGATGGAATGGAAAGGTATATGAGAGAGGGGGGTGTGAGCTAGGAGCAGGGCAGTGTAATGGCGGGGGACAGGGTGACATGATGTAGATTTGTTTGTGGCCACTCCTTATGGGAGTAAGGCGTCTGGCAGGAGATAGATAGATAGATAGATAGATTCATTTTCCTGTTGCCTAAGAGCTTCATGATACTTAGCTGGTATTTTGTAGGGACGGCGATTCACGACCAGTTTCGTGGCAATATATGATGGAGGAAATAAGATGTAGTACTGAATGGTTCATCAGGCAGAGAGAACACATGAGGGTGTTTTCGCACAAGACGTCTGAGAGCATCATTCTCCCGACCATCTGATGAAAATAATTCATCTACTTTTAGGAGCAATCTCCTTTCCCTCTCTTGCCCATGTATTACACTGGCTACTTGATCTTAATCATTTTCTTGATTTTCATCCCACCTTACTTCCTCGAACGGTTCCACTGTGCCCCCCCTATACCGGCCAGATATACTGATCAGGTCCAAAGTGGCACTGACATACCCTGGATTTTCCTCTCGCCTCACTTGGGGCCATAGTTACAATCCCTGGCCACAGCATGGTGGTGAACGTACAATCGCCCAAAGAAGTGATGACTCGCTTTCATTAAGTTTTGGACAAAACTCCCTGGGTCTGGCAACATTCATTTAGGAGACGGAAACAGTCTTTGCCTGCCCTGAAACATTATTTATGGTGTAAAAAAGAATAATCTTGCGAAAATACTAGTTAGGTTTAGCCTTTTTTTTTTTTTTTTTAATAGATCAATCAAAAAATAAAAAAAAAAGTGACATCTGGCACGTTTTCACGACTCATGCCAGGAGTTACCAATGAAGCGATTTTC
>JAGKTI010018843.1:1868-17405 GCA_018397915.1 Birgus latro | reverse complement strand
CATGAAAATCTTTATGGTAATCATCTTTCACACAAATCAATGGCATTTCATCTTTTTCATAGCTGGTGCACTTCAAAACCATGCATGAAAAAATTAAATTGAAAGCAGGAAATTATGATTAACATTTATGGGAATTTTTTAACCCATTTACAGCAAGCTGAAAAGAGGTTAGACATGAAAATCTTTATGGTAATCATCTTTCACACAAATCAATGGCATTCACCTTTTTTATAGCTGGTGCACTTCAAATCCATGCATAAAAAAATTAAATTGAAAGCAGGAAATTATGATTAACTTTTATGGGAATTTTTTTACCAATTTACAGCATGCTGAAAACAGGTTAGACATGAAAATCATTATGGAAATCATCTTTCACACAGTTTATGCATGAGATTAATGATATGGAAAGAGCAAAACAAGGAATTTTGGTGAAGTTAGGGTACTTACGAGAATGATGCCGCCGTCCTGATGTATAACCCGCTCGGTCATCTCAGACTCAGTCAGTAAGACCTTGCACCTGACACACCTTAGCACTTCCGGTGCACTTTACACTCACCAGCACTTCTCACAAGCACTTTCCACAACATTTTCTTTCGCATACCTTGCATCACATCACTTCACTATACTGTACATAACAGTAAATTCCCGTGTGGTCTAGTGACGAGTCCTGGAGAATTTAGTCCCATGTGGTCTAGTGATGAGTCCTGGAGAATTTAGTCAATCTCAGCATACTTAGGAGTAAACATCATCTTCCTTTCCACGTTCCGTCTGGTTTTCGAAGTGAAATCAGCCGTGTACTGCTGTAGTTTGTCTCGGGACTTCTTGATATCAAACAAAGTGGAGCGAGGGAGGTTGAATTCACGGAGGATCCGTGATGTCGGGCACCCGGCATTCACCTTCTCCAATACCTCCCTCTTCTTCTCCACAATCAGAACCACTTTCTTCCTCTTCTCAGGTAGGGTATCACCACAAAACCAAGCACAGCATAAGCCATTTTGAGAGCGTGTTGATGAGCCAGGAGCGGAGTGGGAAATGAGACCATGAGAGAGAGGCGGGAGGCGCGAAAACACAGCTGGTTGGCGTGCACGGAAAATTGAAACTGACATGGTAAAAAAAAATTGGATATTTTAAGAATTTTTTCGAATTTTGGGGTATTTTGGGGGTCAGACAGCCTACGATGTCCGTATAGTGATGCATCCGAATACTGGGCATTCGAATAATTGAGGGATTACTGTTTAGGAGTTTAGTCCAGTAGCTCCTCGAGTCCGATAAAAGCGAATTCCGGTCTACTGAAGTCCATTATATCGAGGTTTTACTGTATGCGCAAATATGGACGACAATGCGCATGGCATTTTTGAAAATCGCATAATTCAAATATGATAACAATGCAATAAATTGAATATGGTCGACATCCTCCCCAGTTGGCACAGTTTCACTGCATTTTACTCATCTTTTTATACACACATACACATTTTACAGACCTGTACAGTAGTATATTTGTTAAAAAAGGTTAACCATAGTAAATAAGAAAAAAAAAAGTCAAATCTTGCATTCGTGGGCTGGCGGGGCTGGGGTGGGGCTACCGGGGCCTGGGGGGCTTTGATTGTCGTCACTATCGCTGTCGCTGCTGTCCACAGAAATCCTTTCACGTTCTGTTGATGTAATGAGCTAGGTAGCGTTCCATATGAATAAGCACTGTGTTGGTGAAATGATTGTGACTGTCGAATTGTCCCAAAACCAATCAACCATAAGGCTGATTTTGAAGAATGCTGATAAACTCAAGTTAGCAGCCAAGACTTATGGAGGTGCTCAATTCGACGTTCGCAGTCATTTCACCAACACAGTGCTTATTCATATGGAATGCTACCTAGCACATTACATCAACAGAACGTGAAGGGGTTTCTGTGGACAGCAGTAGCAGTGACTGTGACGACGATTGGTTTCGGGACAAACAAGACAATTCCACAACAATAACAAGACAATTTGCCATCATTAATGAGGACAGTTATGGATGATGCCAGAAAATAATTCAAAGGTGACTACAGCAAGGAAGAAACAAGTTAATTATTAACTAAAGGTGCAGCTAATAAATAATATCTAAAGCTTACGCTACTGAACACAGACTTTGATGGATCCCCCTGAAATATAGTTATTAATGTATTGATTAATTAATAATAAGTATATTTATAGAATGATGGGGAATCATCCACGTTTTGATGGTGAATTGTCTGATGGCGAATTGTCTCGGAACCGGCTGACTCACCCAAGCCAAACTCCCGACCGATATCACAATTTCTTTTTCCTGCTTTCTTCAGTTCAATAACTTTCAGTTTACTTTCTAAATTAATCTTCTTGTTTTTCTTGGCATGTGGCGGTGCCATGGTGATAATTCATGATTCTGTGAATACAGTGCATAACACGTGAATTATACCTGGTAGACCCTAACAATGCAAGAGTGCTTGAATACTGAACGGGACTGCGGGAGTCGGGATGCCTAGAATAAGGTGACCTGAGTCCCACTTTTGGCGGGATAGTCCTGCCTTTTTTAAGTCTGTCCCTTTTTTTAAGTCTGTTGGAATGACTCAGTCTTCTCAGACGTGCCCGCACAATTTAAAAATACACGCACAATATGAAAATTATTTAATCATATTTTTTAGGATGGCACCCCCATAACTGGCGAATTGCACAATTCAAATGCGCATTTTTCAAGGATGTACTGTATAGTACAGTAATAGCGTACATACAATAATCATAATCATACTGTACTCACCAAGTGGTGGCATTGATGGAGGGTAGAATAGTACACCATGAAGTACAGTGAACTTAATCCCATGTGGGAAGTCACAGCACTACAGCAATGAACGAGGCATGTGTGGCCACAGGCAAAGTCACAGTACTGTGGAGGAGGCACCATGTGAGTCACAATTCACAATGCACATATGTCCTCATTATACAACAGTCAGAGCATTAGGGAACAGAGCACTGAGGGGCCACAAGGTTAATCACAGCACTATAGCAACAAGCAGGGCATGGGAGGCCACAGACTAAGTCACAGCA
The DNA here is from genome assembly GCA_018397915.1 of Birgus latro. Taxonomy (NCBI): domain Eukaryota; kingdom Metazoa; phylum Arthropoda; class Malacostraca; order Decapoda; family Coenobitidae; genus Birgus; species Birgus latro. The sequence continues at coordinate 14,348 of JAGKTI010018843.1, read as the reverse complement.
CTAGGGTTTAGTCACCACATGGGTCACAAGAGCAGAGAGAGAATGAGAGAGCAATGGTAGGTTCGGCATGCCAGGTGGGCTGCTTCCATAATGCGCTGTAGCTGACTGGCGCACTGTGAGGTTTTCTTGCGTGTCGATTGGGTCACGCATCTGAGCCAGATGATATGCCTTGCCACTGTAAAATGAACAAGACCACAGACTGCTTCCTGTTTTGGAGCTGGATATTGCCAAATTCCGCCTGGTACTGTTTTAATAAAGCCGAGCAAAATGAGCTGGATTTTGCGGTGGGCTGGATAATGCAACAACAGATAACTGAGAGTATCTCGTATCTCACCGCAGATGTTTGAATTTTGTTGGCTTACTGTTATACTGTTTAAACATGGGTAATAAATGTCAAAGCGACAGACAAATTAAGCAAACATTACTAAAAAATAAAATTAAAGATATGAAGATCTCAGGTGCATCCCCAAGCTCTGTCTATGTAAGACAGATCGAAAATTCATGCATGATGTATTAGGGTCATGATCTGTTCCTGGCTATAATGGATCCATGCATGACAGACACATGCAAGCCAGGGGATACTTGCAGTGGAGATACTTTTACATAATTCAGTAATACCAATAAATACTGTCAAGAATACCAGTAGGTATTTATGTAGTAGCATACAGAATTCATCTCTAATATCCAGTGACATGGCAACCCCTATTCCTGAACCTTCCAAATAAATTGCAGAATGGGGGTTTCATGTGATCAAAAAAAAGAAACTTGCTTCAGTTTTCTGATGGAATTAATTTACAGTAACCCTTGCTGAGCTGCAAACCTCATGAGGAACAATGAAGGTCTGCAAGGGCCGAGCTGCCTCATCGTATCATATCATATTGTTGATAAAGGCACCATGCCTGCATGCATCGGCCTTGGTCACCTGATGGAAGCATGCCACACTACTCGATCTCTGGCAGCCTCATTAATTAGTCCCTTATATCTGACGTCAACCTCTACGATCTTGTCTCAGGTCTTTTTTGGTTTGCATTTCACAACCATTAGATTCTAAAGGTGAATGTAGGGAAGAGTAAAGTGATGGTCTTCGAGAGAAGTGAAGTCAGTGAATGTACACTGAGATTGAATGGGGAGGATACGGAGAATATGAGTTCATTTAAGTACTTGGGTAGTGTGATGAGTAAGGTTGGAAGTTTAGAGGGTGAAGTGCTTGAAAGAGTGCAGCAGGGAAGAAAGGTTGCTGGTTCCTTGAAAGCAATGATAAGAAACAGGGAAGTGATGCAGCATGGAAGTGAAAAAGCTGCTACATGACAGTTTTGTGATACCAACTCTAACATATGGAAGTGAAGCTTGGACCATGTTGGAGAGACAGAAGTCAAGAGTGAGAGCAGTGGAAATGAGTTATTTCAGAGGAGCATGTGGAGTCACATGGAGAGACAGACTGACAAATGAGGAAGTGATGAAGCATTGTGGTGTAAATGTGGATGTGATAGGAAGCGTTAGGAAGAACACATTAAGGTGGTTTGGCCATGTGGAGAGGATAGACAGTGAGAGACTGATGAGGAAAGTGTATGGGAGTGAGTTGGAGGGGGGTGGGGGAGAGGGATGGGGAGACCAAGGATGAGATGGAGGGATGGAGTGGAGAGGTATATGAGAGAGGGGGGTGTGAGCTGGGAGCACGGCAGTAAAATGGCGGGGAACAGAGCAACATGGAGGCGATTTGTTTGTGGCCACCCCTCATGGGATTAAGGCGTGTGGCAATAGATAGATAGATTTCACAACCCTACCCCCAACATTCACACGTCTCACTTTTCGCACCCTATTGTCATCCTCCATCCTCTCAACATGCCTAAACCATCTCAATCTACCCCTCCTTATCATAACACCGATACTTTCCAGTCCCATCCATCCTCTCAGCTCTTTAGTCATAACCCTAGCCCCCCCATGTCTTGCATTCAAGAATGCACTGCACATCCATCTAATCACTGTCATTTCTGTTTGTTTGAATCTACAAATATCCTCTTCCCTTACTGCCCAGGTTTCACTGTCATACAGCATTATGTAAAAAGATTCCTTAGCATGAAGGGAGGGCCCTCTCAATGTCAGGAGAGGAAATGGTTCCCTGAACTTTCTCCAACCATTCCTTACCCTAGCCACACAGCTAGCTCCAGCCCCACTTCCAGCACATAACAAGTCTCCCAAATAAAGAGAATTCTTCCACACACTCAAGAGACTCACCAGCTAGATCAGTCCTTTCACGCCTGACAATCTCTACATGCTCTCCGACACACCACACACACAAAATCAGCATTAACTTGCAGCCTACCTCTAATATCACTACATCTCTTTCTTCTCTTAATACCACTACATCTCTCTTTTTTTTTTTTTTTTAAATCACAAATATTGCACAAGCTGGAGTTACTTCCCACACCCTTGGGGCAAACCACACATGGCCACACTCCCTCTGCTTTGACATTACTGCCACCAGCCCTGGATATCATTACAGTACTTTTGTTTTAGCTGCATTTATTCACAAACCCTTGTGCACCATTAGCTCTTTCCATTTCCTACATCTTTCCTCCACCTCCCTTACATTCTCTGCAGTTAACATATAGACATCAGCATACAACATCTCCCATGGGAGTCCATTTCTGAAGTCATGCGAGAGAGCTTCAAGCAGACAAACAATAAGGGGCTCAAGACTGACCGCTGATGGACACCAACATTCATGGAAAACTCATCACTCAAATCTCCATTCACTCTCATCTGGGTGTGAGCATCCACATACAAAGCTATAACCACTCTAACCAGCCACTCCTCAATCCCAAGCTTTCTAGTTGCTCACTTCACCACCTCCTAAAGGACTCTGTCAAAGGCCTTCTCCAAACCAACAGAAACAAACTACAGCTCACATTTCTTTCTTATAAATTTTTCCTGTCAGACAATGAATACGGCACCAGTGATCCCCTTCTTTAGTATAATCTTGAATTGCATCTCATCAACATTCACTCTTTCTCTGATTATACTTTCTAGGACTCTCTCTATTACCTCTGTTATATGGTCCAAAAGTTTTATGCCCCTATCATTTCCTCTTTGCAGGGCATCACTCTATTTCTTGTACATATTTAAAGTCACATTCTTCAGCCAGTCAACTCGGACATTGCACTCATATATTATCATATTCCATCAAATCAGTAACTAAACCCACTCCAATATCTCCTGAGGCCTTCAGCTTTTCAGCAGTCAACCCAGACAAACCTGCTGTCTTCTCCAACTGCAGCCTGCCCATGGCCCTGCTCACTGTAGCAGCATCAATCAAAGGCCAAGGACAACCACTGGATCCATTGACTGCAAACTTTCCCTGTTCCAGTCAAACTCCTCATTCAGCAACTGGTTATAATGCTGTCTTTAAGCATCTTTAATATCCTCTCTGTCCACCACTACCTTTCCTTCATCTTTCTTCACACACTGCTCACCTATGGAACCATGTTGTCCCTCTTCGTCTGACTTGCTATCTTAAATACTGTACCATATTCTTCCTTCCAACACAATTTAGATTACCCAGTAATGGTCTCTGAGACTCTGATTTTTTCCTGTATACCTCCTTCCTAGCCCTACACTTGGCAGACAATTATTCCTCTCTGCTACCACCGTTTTTCTATTCTCCGAAAAGTCCTTTTTTTTCTCTTTAACTGTGACTCTATGTTCTCATCCCACCAACATGCTACCCAGTGGCGGATCCAGGATTTAGGAAAGGGGGGGGGGACTGTTTGTCAATGTAAGGGGTGCCAAGTGCCGAAGGCGCGAGGCTATACGCTAGGGGATCTGGGGTGAGTGGTAGCTCCCCCAGCGGGATCCGGGGCAGAGCCCCGGCTGCCAAACGCTTTTTGACATTTCACAAGCATTTTGAAAGCATTTTGGGGCAAGTTGTGGTAATTTTACAGTGGTTAACATTTAAAACCTGTAACCAATAATTTGTGTTAGATGGAAACCAGTTACAGATCCCTACCGATTGACTGAAACTGGAATGTATTATAGATTCAAACAATTTTCTACCAAGTGATCAAAATTAAAATATATATAGATTCAAACCATTCTCAACCTATTGATCAAAACTGAAATATAGATAATTCAAACCATTCTTTACCAGATGATCAAAACTGAAATATATTATGGATATAAACTGTATGGTGGTGGTCGTGGCTTGCCTGTATGATGGGCATGGGCCGTGATGGGTACAATAATGTAAAGATGGTGTGACACTACGTCTATGTGGTGCAAGAAACAAGAGTAGTCTGTAGTCACTGGTCAGGAGCTAAGGAGAGGAGTCAGGACTCACGAATGTGAAAATCACAACAATCAAGTTGTTACATGCTTACAATTCTGATAGTTTTTTGCCAGTTATTGAGGGTTTGTCTGTTTTAAGAGGGCATTTTATTTCAATGTTTTCGATTCGAGATCATCATAACCAACTTCAACAACAAAAAATTGTCCTCAAACACAAGCAAAACTTAAATATATTGAGACAGAAAACCATATGACAGTGTCTCAGTCAGATGTTGTCCAACGACATTGGTAGCACTGTTGTACTCGTCCGTTTCACGAAAGATTCTCTCTCTCTCTGTTGCAACTTAAAAATCTTCTTTCATAATATTACATATTTACCTGCTGTTCTGTTCTAATTTCTCACTCTTGTATTCTTAGCCACTTTCAGCCCACTGTTTCATCGTTTGGCTTTCTATATTTTACGTTTGATTCCATAAAATCTATCCTTTATAATGCTAATGATAATGACAATAACAATAATAATAATAATTATTATTATTATTATAGCTTTTTATTTTTACTCACATTGATATTTGATAATAATCAGCTCTTAGGTGCGCCATTTATGACCGAAGGGGGAGACAGCCCCCCCCCCCTGGATCCACCACTGATGCTACCTTATGTCTTAGAGGGCCCCTTGAGCATCCACACACTGAATTAGTAACTGTCAGGAGATTGTTCTTGAGAACTCTGTACTCTTCACTAACACTTCCATCAACAGCTCCCTGTTCAACCACAACTCTACTTACTTTGCTACAGAATACATCCCTTACTGCTTGGTTTTTCAACTTCCATATTTTCCTTCTGCATGCACAGGTCTTCTTCTTCATTACCCATCCTTAAGCACCATGTCACATATAGTAATTTTTGTTGCTGCATACACTCTTCACTACCTATAACTTTAACATCCCTCACCAACCTCCTATCTGCCCTCTTGACCAGGAAATAGTCAATCTGGCTACCATTTCCCCCAGAATCGTATGTAATCAACCTACTCTCTCTTTTCCTAAAATATATGTTGCACACAATCATGGTCATTGCCTCCCCAAATTCAAGTATCCTTTCCCCTTCCACATTCCCTGTATCCCTATGTGCATCCCCCATATACCCCTCCATATACTTGAGCTGCTTCACCCACATGATCATTAAAGTCCTCACCTAAAACTACAAACTCATCATTCCCATACAACCAACCACACATATTGTCATCTCAAATTCTATCTTTTTCTACATCATCCAAGCCAGCTTGTGAAGCATATGCCAATATAACTGAAATGATTAGTTTACCAAACAATATTTTCACTGCTGTAATCTTTCATTCACTCTCATTATATTCGTGACACATTCCATCCATTTCTCCTAAACCAGTACACCCACATCACCATATCCATCTACATTTTCCTGCAAAAACAGCTTATACCTACAGTCCTTCCCAACAATCATTCTAGCAGATCCTCCCCTATACCTGACTTCCTGTACACAAGACATCCACCCACCTTCTATTTGTCTCCACTGCTTCCCCCAATCTACCCTTCAAACCACCCACATTCTGCAATGCCACTCTGAACAATCTGGGTGATTTTATTCCCACAAGTTTGCTACTTTTTCCATTTGTTCTGATCAAGTAAAACAAAGAAGAAAGGCCACAAGCTCAGCCCACCTGCACAGTCCCAAGCCAGGCATTGGACCTGGAATTCATAGCCCATCAGCTGTGGCCAGTGGCTGTGGTAGTGGCTTCAGGGCATCTAACTAGAACAGCTTCAGGGATACCCTCCAAATGCACCTTGGCATTGTAACTGCACTGCCATTATACACCCACTGAAAGGGCAGTACAATGTGTGGTATATAAAGTGCATGTAGAGTAGTGCATGAGATAGTTGGAGAAAAGTATTTAACAATGAAAAAGGTCAATATAGAGGAACAGTCAAGATATCCTGATGGCTAGTGAAACAGGAGTTCCAGCTCTCGCTATATGAGGTATAATTTACACCGGTTATAAAACAATGCGTGGTACGTGGGGGCACTCATTTGTCAGGAGTAGCCTGTAGCACCAGTCGAGCAGGGCAGTACTCCCAAAGTGGATGGAAGGCTGCTGACAGGGAGAGCTGGAGCTCCCATTTCATCAGCCTTCAGGACTTGTTCCTGACCATCCCCCTTTGCTGAACTTTTTCAGTGTCTCAGTAACACAGAGAGTAGACCAGCATGCTCTCCAATACAAGTTTCTCTAACTGTCAACACCAAACTACATACACACTACACACTACACTTCCTTTTCAAAATTAGCAAAAAAGAAAATGGCGCACAAAAATCATGCCTCGGAGTCCCCAGGGAGGGGGACCACAAATGCCCCCACCATCCGCCCCTCTCCCGGTGACGACTCTCAGAGCTGCCTGGAACCACTGTCTGACTCACTCCTTCTTCATTTCTGTAACATTCGCGGCCTTTCCTCTAACTTTCGATCTGTTGAACACCACCTCTTCTCCTCTAAACCTCACCTTCTCTTTCTCTCTGAGACTCAGCTGTCTGAGGCAACTGACAGCAAACCCTTTTCTGTATCCTCCTACTTTCTCTATTCTCATTTCAAAGCCAAAGGAGGCTGTTGCGTATATGTACGCAACGATCTATCTTGCTCTCGTGTTCCTGAACTTGATTCTTCTGAATTCTCTACTCTCTGGCTCCAGCTCTCCTGTCATTCTCTGACTAAATATATCTGTGCTGTTTACTTATCTCCTAATTCTACTGACTATCAAAAATTCTTTGACTATCTTACTTCTACGATGGAACACATTCTATCCATTTCTCCTTTCTCTGAAATCTCCATTCTAGGAGATTTCAACGTTCACCACCACCTTTGGCTCTCCTCTCCTTTCACTGATCCACCTGGTGAACAAGCCTACAACTTTTCTATCCTTAATGACCTAGAGCAGCTTGTACAGCACCCTACCCGTAACCCTGACCGCCTTGGAGAGAGTTCCAACATACTTGACCTTGACCTTTTCCTAACAACTAATCCTTCTGCTTACACTGTTCATCTTTTCTCTCCGTTGGGCTCCTCCGATCATAACCTTATTACCTTAACCTCTCCTATCGCTCCGGTACAGCCTGTGGACCCTCCAACGAAACGCCGCCTGTGGCACTTTGGAGCTGCAGATTGGGAGGCCCTCAGGCAGTACAATACTTCTTTGATTTTCCCTGGAATGATTATTGCTTCCATGGCCGGGAGCCATCTGAGTGTGCCTTGCGCATTACGGAGGTTATTTTCTCGGGCATGGAAGCATACATTCCTTTCTCATATCCTCTGACTAATGCAAGAAAGCCTTGGTTTAATCACGCTTGTCCTAATGCTGTCCGCAACAAGGAGAGGGCCTATAAGAGATACCGGAACCAACCCACCCCTGAATCACATCTTTTATATATTTCTGCCCGGAATCGCGCTAAGTCTGTTCTTCGCTTTGCTAAAAATAATTTCATCCGTGCTAAATGTTCTTAACTCTCCAACTCGAATTCTTCTCGCTCCTTCTGGCACCTTGCCAAAAACCTTTCTAACAACTTTACCTCATCATCCATCCCTCCTCTTTTCTACTCTGATGGCTCTGTAGCTATTTCTTCTACTGATAAAGAAGATCTCTTTGCTCAGACTTTCTCCTCCAATTCCACCTTAGATGATTCCGGTGCTATTCCTCCATCACTTCCCCCCTCTGACTTCCTCTTGACTGACATTAAAATTTCTTCAGCTGATGTATTTTCTGCCATCACTGGCCTCAATACTAACTGATGGAGTCCCTCCTGTTGTCCTCAAAAACTGTGTTTCTGTGCTTACACCCTGCTGAGGTAAACTCTTTTGCCTTTGTCTATCAGCTTGTACCTTTCCTTCTTGCTGGAAGTTTGCTCTCATTCAGCCAGTCCCAAAGAAGGGTGACCATTCCCAACCCTCTACCAATCGTCCAATTGCTTTAACATCCTGTGTCTCAAAAGTTTTTGAGTCAATCCTTGACAGAAAAATTTTAAAGCATCTTTCCTGTCACAACCTTCTTTCTGATCGTCAGTATGGGTTCCGTCAGGGATGCTCCACTGGCGATCTTGTCACCTACCTTTCGGACTCCTGGTCATCCTCCTTTCGGGACTTTGGAGAAAGCTTTGCCATTGCACTTGACATCTCAAAGGCTTTCAATCGAGTCTGGCATAAATCTTTAATTTCCAAACTGCCCTCCTACGGTTTCTATCCCTCTATCTGTGCCTTCATCTCTAGCTTCCTTTCTGGTCATTCTATAGCCGCTGTTGTAGACGGCCATCGTTCTTCTCCTAGACCTATCAACAGTGGTGTTCCTCAGGGCTCTGTCCTATCACCAACTCTCTTCCTTTTATTCATCAATGACCTTCTAAGCTGTACATCTAACCCTATCCACTCATATGCTGATGATTCCACCCTTTACCTTTCCTTTCGGTTTCCGCAACGTCCATCTCAGCAGTTACTTCAACAAAAAAGGGATGAGGCTATGGCACACCTAATGTCTGACTTGGCTCGTATCTCTGATTGGGGTAAAAATAATCTAGTTATTTTTAATGCATCAAAAACTCAGTTCTTACACTTATCAACCCAACAAAATCTTCCTCAGGATTACCCACTAATGTTTAATAATGAACAGTTATGTCCTGCATCATCCTTGAACATGCTTGGGGTTTCGTTCTCTCGGGATTTATCTTGGAAAGAACATATTACATCTCTTGTGAAATCTGCTTCCAAGAGATTGGGTGTGCTAAGCCGATTCCAAACTTTCTTTACCCCTGCACAGTTGTTGACCTTGTACACGGGTTTTATTCACCCATGTATGGAGTACAACTCTCATGTGTGGGGAGGCTACCCACATGCAGCTCTTCTCAACAGGGTGGAGTCAAAGGCTTTCGTCTCATTAACTCTCCTCCTCTTACTGATTCCCTTCAACCTTTGTCTCTTTGCCGCACTGTTGCATCTTTATCTCTCTTCTATCGCTACTTCAAAAGTCACTGTTCCTCTGAACTGTCTGCTTGCATCCCTCCACCTCTGCGAAGGGCACGTAGTACCCGTCTAGCAACAAACTCTCATTCCTTTTCTGTCCAATTCTCTAATGCAAGAGTTAACCATTACTCCCAGTCCTTCATTTATGCAACTGGTCAACTCTGGAACTGTCTTCCTCTGTCTGTATTTCCTACTTCCTATGATCTCCAGTCTTTCAAACGCAGTGTGTCCAGGCATCTCGAAATGAACGGATCTTGAATTTGGCTCTCTTTTGTATTGTTTTTTCGTGGTAGGTGGTGGCGACCATCATCCACTCACTTGATGTAGTGCTGCCTACTTCTTCCTTAGCCTTTATCATTCTTTTTCTGTGCCTGTCCTCCTCTCTTCTTATTTCTCCCATCTTTCCTGTCACTTCTTATTGCATTTCTTTCCTTTACAGGTGGCTTTACATTGAGTGACAAGCCAAATGGTTTCCTGTAAGCCAGGAAACCATTTACAATGCTGGGTGGTAACCATATAACCAAACAATACGTGCTCCCTACGTGTCAGCAAGTGGGTTGGTGGCGGGTTAGTGCCCCTCCCCGTAAAACAAATAACTCAAAGTCAAATGGCCACCCCTTACGGGATTATGGCGTCTGGCAATAGATAGATAGATAGATTGTATTGTTTTTGCTTTTTCTTGGAAGGAACAGTATGCAGGCCTGTGGCCTTTGGTTCCTTCTTCCTTGCATAAAAAAAAAAAACTCACCATCCACTCACTCGATGTAGTGCTGCTTTGGGTGTCTGCCCTTTCCTCTCTTCCTTCCGTCCTCTTCTGTCTTTCTTTCCTTCATTTTCCGCTTCCTTCTACCTACGGGTGACTTTACACTCCCTCTACTGTCTTTCTTTTCTTCTCTCTTTCCTCTTCTTTCTGCCTATGGGTGACTGTACAGTGAGTGACATGCTAAATGGTTTGCTGTACACCAGGAAACCATTTACCACGCTGGGTGGTAACCATATAACCAAATTATGGCAACTGGTGGTTTAGTGGGTAATTAAGGTGCTCCAATTGGATTGAGCCTGTGTAGGTTTATATCGATGGGGTGGTTGGGGTTTACTGCTCACGCACTGCCATTCAGGAATGAGTTAGGCTGGTCACTCTCATCTTAAATATCAGGACCAACTTGCCTAGCCCCAGGCTCCTACACTCTTCATGGGGCAGCATAGGATTGGATGATGGATGGATGGATGGAAATAAAACAGTGATTCAGGGGAGGCAAACTACATTACAAAGAATCAGCCCAGCAGGGGTTAAGTGAATTACATTTTCATATATTATTTCAAGAAGGAATAACCATGACTGCAGTTACTGAAGGAACTTCAATTAAATTATTAGTTTGCATCCCTGAGACAAGCCAGGAAGTGTGCTTCCCTGGTAACTCACATGCTGAAAGAGAGTGGCTACAAGTAACACCAAACACATGTGTCTCTACCATGAACTGTGGCCATTCATCATAAGAAGAAACAGGCCATGTTCATCTGAAGTCCTTGGTTGACAAATCATCCTCCACTCTACAGAACAGTGGCTAAGTGACTTTTTTATTTACTGGCCTTTAAACTGAGATTCTCAGCTATACTGTAAAGTGATTTAAGAGGTAAGTGAATTGTTGTGTGTATACAATATTTTTAATTGACCAGTCCAAGATGAGCCCCTAAACTCTTACACTGATGAAATATCTTTGTACCTTACTCTTGTTACCTCCAGAAAGTGTTATTCAACTTAGGAAAAACTTTTCCATCCATCCAATGATATATATTTTATCTCACTATTTCCAGATGATTCCATTAAACACAGACCAAGAGTTGAAAGGGTTAATGAAAGCTACCGGTACATCTAAGTTTTTAGTTTGAAAAGTCTCTCTAAAGCTGAATAAAATCATCTGGTGGCAGCAAAAATCAAGTACAGTAGAAGATACACCACAGAACTGAAGGGGTTAAACAATACAGTAAGTCATCATTATATGTTGCCTTGTTTTCGTTCTCCTTTGATTCAAGTGAACTGCACAGTAATGATGGAAAATTACTTACCAAAGTTTCACTGCTACCATTTAGGCTGGTTTACCAGTTTCCCCCCAATTTACAGCACCAACTGCATGGAAAGTGTTGTAATATTTTGGAACACATTGATGACAAATAATGAGTACTTAGCTACTGTACTAACTTTGCTGGGTTGGTCGAGGGGAGGGGAGGGGGCTGGGCGCCACAGAGGGATAGAGAGCAGTGTCCCCCACCTTGCCCAGACCTCCACCACCCTCCAGGTCAAAGGAGTCAAACCGGAAAACTGTTGAGGTGGTTGGAGATGGTGAGGCGGCCATCTTGTCCTGTAAACTGTGTGAAAGATGTTAGTGATACCATGTATGTTTTTAAGGTAATAAGGGTATGTTATCATGGAAACAGTACAGGTGTTGCTCAGTTAATGATGGGGTTGTGATGCTGAAAATCACAATATTGGGTGATTTAACAATACGTGAACATACTACAGTAGGCACGGAAAGTATTGACTTTTTTTGCCGACATCATTCTTTTTTGCGTTAAGTGAAGTAGGGTCAATACTACCCTCCCCTGTGATGCGAAATGAGCCGACGCTTTTTCAACGGGAGCTGGCAACCCTGCTTGATAGGTTTGGCACCATAGAAGCAGCCTCAGTAATGTTTGGGCAGCCACAAGAGGAGGATTGTCTCTGTGTGTGATGCACCTCGAGGGCATGTTTTGACTCAAATAACACAGTTATTTGGTTACCTACCACATTCTCATCATGCCTAAAGTAACCACAAGCAAGGACAAACGTGTGGAAGTGATTACTTTATACAAAGCTGGCCACAAACACCCATTTATTGCAAATCAGATGGTGTTAGACTGAGGACAGTGCAGAGACTGGTGAAGCAGTTCAAGGACAGTGGGGAGGCCATTCCTCCCACTCCACTTCCCAAGCCTGGGAGACCTCGTAAGACAACCTTCAGGACCCGTCAGCTGATCTCAAGGCAAGTTAGCAAGGGGAAGTCCGGATGTCACTTTTAAAGAATTTAGCTTTTTTGGAATGACTTTTGCCCCGATTACTTCATTATAGTGAGGTTTTACTGTATAATATATGTATATATAAATACATATAAATACATACATAC
>JAGKTI010018842.1:0-17406 GCA_018397915.1 Birgus latro | reverse complement strand
ATATATACAGTAATCACCCTACTATCCGGACGACCAATAACCTGTTACCTCACTGTCCGGACATCGATGGCCGGGATGTTCGGAACAAAAAAGAAAATAAAAGAAAATAAATAAAAAAAAATATAAAAATACCCGTGTTTGAATTTGGTGTACTGCGCCAAACAGCCGTGTTTACGATCCCTTATTGCTCTCTTCCCCCTCCAACCAGTTCTCTCTCAATTGCCGTGATGAGTAAACGTTTGTCGTCATGGTTGGCGGTACTGGTTGTTTTTGTTTAAACAATCATAATTCACAGTGCTAAGGATTAAGTGCAGTTAAACACTGGATTACTGTACATGCTTCAAGAGCATTTATCATCACTGTCAAAGCATTAGAGGTGGGGGTAACATTCGTGACAGCCACCACGGACATGTAAGTACACTGTCAACTGCCAATATTTTCCATAATCACTTCTAAATCCTCATTCTCTGGTAACATTTTATTTACTTCATGCTTTGTGTCCCATAATTGAGTGCATAGGCTGTGAAAAATGTGATTTTCTGTGATTATCACGTCTCTTACCAACGTTCACCATGTAGTCAACTGGTGAACATCTTTGTAATACTCACCTTTAAACCATCATTTTCTGGTAACAGTTCATTTATTTCATGCTTTGTATCCCATATTCTAGTGCATAAGATGTGAGAAAGGGTGATTTTCTTAGTGAATGCCATATCCAATACTTATTTCCACTATACTGCCAAGTGGTGAACACCTCTGCCTTACTCACCTAAAAACCATCATTTTCTGGTGACTATCTATCTATCTATCTATTGCCAGACGCCATAATCCCATAAGGGGTGGCCATTTGACTCTGAGTTATTTGTTTTACAGGCACTAACCCTCCACCAACCCACTTGTATCCAATATTTTAGTGCGTAACATATGAGAAAGGTTGATTTTCTTAGTGACTGCCATGTCTGATACTTACTTCCACTATTTTTTTTTTTTTTAAATAAATGCAAGGAAGAAGGAACCAAAGGCCACAGGCCTGCATACTGTTCCTTCCAAGAAAAAGCAAAAACAATACAAAAGAAAGCCAAATTCAAGATCCGTTCATTTCAAGATGCCTGAACACACTTCTTTTGAAAGACTGGAGATCATAGGAAGTAGGAAATACAGACAGAGGAAGACAGTTCCAGAGTTGACCAGTTGCATAAATGAAGGACTGGGAGTAATGGTTAACTCTTGCATTAAAGAGTTGGACAGAAAAGGGATGAGAGGTTGTTGCTAGACGGGTACTACGTGCCCATCGTAGAGGTGGAGGGATGCAAGCAGACAGTTCAGAGGAACAGTGACTGTTGAAGTAGCGATAGAAGAGAGATAAAGATGGAAAAGTGTGGCGAAGAGACAAAGGTTGAAGGGAATCAGTAAGAGAAGGAGAGTTAACGAGACGAAAAGCCTTTGACTCCACCCTATTGAGAAGAGCTGCATGTGGGGAGCCTCGCCACACATGAGAGTTGTACTCCATACACGGGCGAATAAAACCCGTGTACAAGGTCAACAACTGTGCAGGGGTAAAGAAAGTTCGGAATCGGGTTAGCACACCTAATCTCTTGGAAGCAGATTTCACAAGAGATGTAATATGTTCTTTCCAAGACAAATCCCGAGAGAATGAAACCCCAAGCATGTTCAAGGATGATGCAGGACATAACTGTTCATTATTAAACATTAGTGGGTAGTCCTGAGGAAGATTTTGTCAGGTTGATAAGTGTAAGAACTGAGTTTTTGATGCATTAAAAATAACTAGATTATTTTTACCCCAGTCAGAGATACAAGCCAAGTCAGACACTAGGTGTGCCACAGCCTCATCCCTTTTTTGTTGAAGTAACTGCTGAGATGGACGTTGCGGAAACCGAATGGAAAGGTGAAGGGTGGAATCATCAGCTTATGAGTGGATAGGGTTAGATGTACAGCTTAGAAGGTCATTGATGAATAAAAGGAAGAAGGTTGGTGATAGGACAGAGCCCTGAGGAACACCACTGTTGATAGGTCTAGGAGAAGAACGATGGCCGTCTACAACAGCGGCTATAGAACGACCAGAAAGGAAGCTAGAGATGAAGGCACAGATAGAAGGATAGAAACCGTAGGAGAGCAGTTTGGAAATTACAGATTTATGCCAGACTCGATCGAAAGCCTTTGAGCTGTCAAGTGCAATGGCAAAGCTTTTGCCAAAGTCCTGAAAGGAGGATGACCAGGAGTCTGAAAGGAAGGTGAGAAGATCGCCAGTGGAGCGTCCCTGACGGAACCCATACTGACGATCAGAAAGAAGGTTGTGACAGGAAAGATCCTTTAAAAATTTTTCTGTTAAGAATTGACTCGAAAACTTTTGACACACAGGATGTTAAAGCAATTGGATGATAGTTAGAGGGTTGGGAATGGTCACCCTTCTTTGAGACTGGCTGAATGAGAGCAAACTTCTAGCAAGAAGGAAAGGTACAAGTTGACAGACAAAGGCGAAAGAGTTTACCTAGGCAGGGTGTAAGCACAGAAACATAGTTTTTGAGGACAACAGGAGGGACTCCATCAGGCCCATATGCCTTGTTAGTATTCAGGCCAGTAATGGCAGAAAATACATCAGCTTAAGAAATTTTAATGTCAGTCAAGAGGAAGTCAGAGGGGGGAAGTGATGGAGGAATAGCACCGGAATCGTCTAAGGTGGAATTGGAGGAGAAAGTCTGAGCGAAGAGATCTGCCTTATCAGTAGAAGAAATAGCTACAGAGCCATCAGCGTAGAAAAGAGGAGGGAAGGATGATGAGGTAAAGTTGTCAGAAAGGTTTTTGGCAAGGTGCCAGAAGGAGCGAGAAGAATTAGAGTTGGAGAGTTGAGAACATTTAGCACGGATGAAATTATTTTTAGCAGAGCGAAGAACAGACTTAGCACGATTCTGGGCAGAAATATATAAAAGATGTGATTCAGGGGTGGGTTGGCTCCAGTACCTCTTATAGGCCCTCTCCTTGTTGTGGACAGCATTAGAACAAGCATGATTAAACCAAGGCTTTCTTGCATTAGTCAGAGGATATGAGAAAGGAATGTATGCTTCCTTGCCCGAAAGAATAACCTTCGTAATGCGCAAGGCACACTCAGATGGCTCCTGGTCATGGAAGCAATAATCATTCCAAGGAAAATCAAAGAAGTACAGCCTGAGGGCCTCCCAATCTGCAGCTCCAAAGTGCCACAGGCGGCGTTTCTTTGGAGGGTCCACAGGCCGTACCGGAGCGATAGGACAGGTTAAGGTAATAAGGTTATGATTGGAGGAGCCCAACGGAGAGAAAAGATTAACAGTGTATGCAGAAGGATTAGTTGTTAGGAAAAGGTCAAGTATGTTGGAACTCTCTCCAAGGCGGTCAGGGATACGGGTAGGGTGCTGTACAAGCTGCTCTAGGTCATTAAGGATAGAAAAGATGTAGGCTTGTTCACCAGGTGGATCAGTGAAAGGAGAGGAGAGCCAAAGGTGGTGGTGAACATTGAAATCTCCTAGAATGGACATTTCAGAGAAAGGAGAAATGGATAGAATGTGTTCCATCATAGAAGTAAGATAGTCAAAGAATTTTGGATAGTTAGTAGAATTAGGAGATAAGTAAACAGCGCAGATATATTTAGTCAGAGAATGACAGGAAAGCCGAAGCCAGAGAGTAGAGAATTCAGAAGAATCAAGTTCAGGAACATGAGAGCAAGACAGATTGTTGCGTACATATACGCAACTGCCACCTTTGGCTTTGAAATGAGAATAGAGAAAGTAGGAGGATACAGAAAAGGATTTGCTGTCATTTGCCTCAGACAGCTGAGTTTCAGAGAGAAAGAGAAGGTGAGGTTTAGAGGAGAAGAGGTGGTGTTCAACGGAGCAAAAGTTAGAGGAAAGGACGCGAATGTTACAGAAATGAAGGAGTGAGTCAGACAGTGGTTCCAGGCAGCTCCGTGAGTCGTCACCGGGAGAGGGGCGGATGGTGGGGGCATTTATGGTCCCCCCCCCCCTGGGGACTTCGAGGCATGATTTTTGTGCGCCATTTTCTTTTTTACAAATTTTGAAAAGAAAGTGTAGTGTGTAGTGTACATGTAGTTTGGTGTCGACAGTTAGAGAAGCTTGTACTGGAGAGCATGCTGGACTACTCACTGTGTTACTGAGACACTGAAAAAGTTCAGCAAAGGGTGATGGCCAGGAACAAGTCCTGAAGGCTGATGAAACGGAAGCACCAGCTCTCCCTGTCATCAGCCTTCAGGACTTCAGCCTTCCATCCACCTTGGGAGTACTGACCTGCTCAACTGGTGCTACAGTCTACACACCTCTGCCTTACTCACCTCAAAATAATTTTTGGTTAAAATTCAATTAATTCATGCTTTATTTCCATTATTTATGCAAATGGGGTCTTAAATAAGTGCTATCCATGTCTAGTAGGGAGGTAGGTAGGTGGTTTTCTGATTTAGGTTAGGTTAGGTTAGGGTCAGGAATGACCGGTGCTGGAGCTTCAGGGCCCAGTATCCGGACATGACCACTTTCCGGACATGCCTTTGGCCTATTACGTCAGATACAGGGAAGATTCGTTTTCGTTTTTGTTTTTGAAGGCTGCAACATGCTTGCATGCGTCGGCCTTTTTGGATTGGAGCGTGTAGCATTTTATGACCGGATGCCCTTCCTGATGTCTACCAATGACCCTTGGGTGGATTCGATCCTCCGACCCTACGGCCAGAGCGGAGCGCTCTAACCCACTGAGCCACGGAAGATTACTGTATATATATTCATATGTAGTCGACCCTCGATTCTACAGACCCCGAATCAACGGATTATGGAAGCAACGGACAATATCTGCTGGCAGAGAATTGCTCTGGACACAGTTCAATTTTTTTACTTCATTTCAGGTACACTCATGATCAGTAATTTCTGCTCAGGGGTGACCCCTTTGTAACCCAGTATACCCAAGGAAGACAGGAGGGGGTGATGAAATGAGCTTCATCAGCCTCAACCCCAGCTCCCAACCCTCCCCCATACCCCTACCCCACCCAACCCCCCACTCGTCATTCTTAACTGTCAATTACATCTCAAGCTTTACACCCATAGTCACATTACTAATACACAAACAAAACACTAGGACATGTAAAAAGTATATAACATAACTATGAACACTGCAGCAAGAAATTAATGCATTATAACGTTGACAATGACCATACCAGGCCTCATGCGTTGTGTGCTTATGTGCGCTTGCATGCGTACGAGTCTCTGTCTGTTCTTACCTAACTGTATCTTTTAAAAAAAAAAGTCAAGCTCGTACTGTCCAGTGTCTTAAACCATTTTCATCATACATCCCCTTAAATTTATGAACTGTTCTGGCACATACTATCATTCGGTGGTACATTCCACTGATCAATTGCCTTATTTGGGAAACTAAATTTCCTTACACCTTTAGCACCGCTCTATTTATGCAGAGTTTTGCAGTGTCCTCTTGCTGATGCTTCCCCATAGGTTATGTAATATTTATGTCTATTTTCTCCATTCCTGATAAGCATTTATATAGCATAATCATGTCATCTCTTTTCCTTCTCTCCTGTAGTGTTGGCAGATTCAGTTTTCTAGTCTTTCTTCATAGCTTAGATCCCTTAAGCTTGGTACTCATCTTGTAGTAGCCCTTTGTACTTTTTCAATCTTATCTATGTGTTTCTTGAGATGAGGATTCCAGACTACTGATGCATACTCCAGGGCTGGTCTGAAGAAAGTTGTTATTTCCTCAGCATGTCTTCATTTATGTATGTGAATGCTGTTCTCATATTTGCAAGCAGTGTATACATGTTCCGTACCCACTCACTAAGTCCTTCTCTCCTTCTGATATGTGTAGGGTTTTACCTCCTAACTTATAATCTCAATCTGGTCTTATTCCACTTTTATCAAACTTAATTACATGACACTTGTCCACAATGAATTCCATTTGCCATTTATTACTCCATTCATGAAGTTTATTCAATTCTTCATGTAGTTCTTTACAAGAGTCTGTGTTAGTAAATCTCCTATGTATTTTTGCATCATCTGCAAACATATTTAAATAGCTTTCATTTCCAAGATTACTATCCACGTCATTTATATACACTAAAAACATAATTGGTGCCAGCACTGAGCCCTGTGGAACTCTGCTAGTCACTTCTCTCCATGATGAGTAATTACCCATTAGTACTGCTCTCATTTCCCTTTCTCTGAGAAAATCTTGCATACAACAGTACAGCAGTATAGTTTGCCTCAGATTCCTCCTTGATGGTACAGTTTCCATAAAAGTCTTTGGTGTGGTACTCTGTCAAATGCTTTCTTGAAATCTAGATAGATACTGTCCACCCATCCTTCTCTTTTCTGTAGTGTGTCTGCAACTCTGTCATAGTAGCTTAATAGATTAGTAAAACATGATTTTTCCTTTCTGAAACCAAATTGCCTTTCTGTTATCATATTGTGTTCTTCTAGATGGTTTACACAAACTCTTCTTATCAGCTTTTCCAGTATCTTACAACACTGGTTAGTGATAATGATTGGTAGCTGAGTGGATTTTGTCTAATACGTTCCAGAGTAAAGGGACAATGTTTGCTTTCTTCCAAATATCAGATAGTTTACCTTAACCCAAGGATTCCTTAAATGTTAAAGATATTGGTCTACTTAACTCCTTTGCACATTCATGTAGCACCCAACATGAAATTTCATGTGGACCATTTGTTTTTCCTTTATCTAATTTACTTAACTCCTCCTGTATTTCTTTTTCTGATATTTGTATATCGGGTAATATTTTGGGGCACGCATGTTCCGTATCATCCCTCTCAAAATTATTTTCTGTGAAAACTGATTGGAAATTATTATTTAGTGCTTCACAAATATCTTTCTCTCATGTACAGAGGATCCCTTCATCCATAATGGATTGTATTTTATCTTTTACTTTGGTTTAGCTTCGGATGGAGCTGTTCATGATGTCCTCCTCAAACTATTTTTGGGCTTCTCTCCTTATTCTTGTGTATTCGTTTCTTGCCTGTTTATAGTTGTTGTATGCCCTTTCACTATTGTGTCTTTTGTATCTGTTCCACAACAAGTCTCGTTTTTCTTTTGATTTTTTACATTCTTTATTAAACTATTTCTCTAATGTCATTTCTGCTTCTTTGTGATGGATGTAATTTTGGACTCCTATTTCATAAAGTTCACAGAATTTTCTATAGATAACATTTAAATCTTGTCCTCTAAGCTCTTTACCCCAATCTATTTATAAGAAGTATTTCTTTAAATCATGATAGTTTCCCTTTTTGTAGTTAAGGCTCTTTTTTTAACTTTCATTACTGTTAACTATGTCATATGCAATCCTGAAGTTGCAATTTAATACTCCATGGTCACTTATGCTGAATGGACGGTGATACATAATATTTTCAATATCACTTTCTTGCCTTGTAAATATAAGATCTAGAACTGATGTTTTTTTTTTTTTATGCAAGGAAGAAGGAACCAAAGGCCAGGGCCCTCATACTGTTCCTTCCAAGAAAAAGTAAAAACAATACAAAAAAGAGCCAAATTCAAGATCAAGTCCTCTTTTTCTGGTGCTTTCTTTTACATATTGTGTTAGGAAAAACTATGCTTTTGGTCTCAACAGCTTTCCTGGCTTTTTATATCTACAGTATTTCAATTTATATTTGTACTGAAATCTCCAGATATTATATTTCTTTCATGTTTCTCCTCCATTCTATGTAGTAATGCTCTTTAACTTTGAATTGTACTCTCTGCCAAGTCATCATATTAACTGTTTGATCTGGGTGGCATGTATAAATCTGCCACAATTACTTTCCTTTCAGACGTACTAATCTCTACTGTGAGCAATTCTACCTGTGAGGGTATATCTAGTTCTATTTCTCTGACTTGCAGATTTTTCTTTGTTGACATTATAATTCCTCCTCCTTTTTTCAAGCTCCTGTGTCTTCTCCATATATTGTATTCCTCTAGGTTTAGGATATTGTTTCATATCCTTCATGTAAATTTTGTTTCAGTTAGGCAAACAATATGTGGTTCCTTTTCTTTAATACAATCATTCATCTCTAGTAATTTAGATACCATTCCATCTACATTTCAGTACATCACCTGAATCGTCTTGTTTACGTACTTGTCAGGACTGGGTCTATTACCTTCCTCCTTTTTATTCCCTCCTGTTTATGTACCACTTTCGTACCTGCAAACCAATTACTTTGTAAAAAAAATGTGTTCTTCTCTTCCTCTGATCTTCCCTCATTCTTTGTTTTTGCCTCCTCACTCTTCTCTTTTTGTAATCCCAGTTCCTCTTGACTTAGGCATCTTTTTATCCAAACATTTCTGAAATCCTATTTTTCCAAAAGTTTGTTTGCATTTTTCAGTATTTCCTCCATAGTGTATATCTAGTTCTGTTTCTTTGACTTGCAGATTTTTCTTTGTTGGCATTAAAATTCCTTCTCCTTTTTTCAAGCTACTGTCTTCTCCATATATTGTATTCCTCTAGGTTTAGGGTATTGTTTCATATCCTTCATGTAAATTTTGTTTCAGTTAGGCAAACAATATGTGGTTCCTTTTCTTTAATAGTCATTCATCACAGTGAGATTGGATGGGAAGGAAATAGAGAATGTGAGTGAATTTAAGTACTTGGGCAGTGTGATGAGTAAGGATGGAAGACCGGAGGGTGAAGTGCTCGAAAGGGTACAGCAGGGAAGGAAGGTTGCTGGTTCATTGAAAGCAGTGATAAGAAACAGGGAGGTGAGCATGGAAGTGAAAAAGTTGTTACATGACAGTATTGTGATACCAACTCTGACATATGGAAGTGAAGCTTGGACCCTGTTGGAAGGACAGAAGAGTGAGAGCAGTGGAAATGAGTTATTTGAGAGGAGCATGTGGAGCCACATGGAGAGACAGACTAACAAATGAGGAAGTGAAGGAGCGTTGTGGTGTGGTTGAGGACGTGATGGGAAGCGTTAGGAGAAACACGTTAAGGTGGTTTGGGCATGTGGAGAGGATGGAGAGTGAAAGACTGACGAGGAGAGTGTATGTGAGTGTGGAGGGGGCGAGAGGGAGGGGGAGGCCGAGGATGAGATGGAGGGATGGAGTGGAGAGGTATATGAGAGAGGGAGGTGTGAGTTGGGAGCGTGGTAGTGAAATGGCAGGGGACAGAGTGACATGGAGGCGATTTGTTTGTGGCCACCCCGTTCGGGATTGAGGCGTCTGGCAATAGATAGATAGATAGATTCATCTCTAGTAATTTAGATACCTTTCCATCTACATTTCAGTACATCAATTGAATCATTTTGATTACATACTTGTCAGGACTTGGTTCTATTACCTTCCTCCTTTTTATTCCCTCCTGTTTATGTACCACTTTCGTACCTGCGGTGGCTCAATCGGTGGAAAGGTGGCTTGCAGTCTGACGGACCCAGGTTCAAATCCCGGCTGGGGCGGGGAACAGTTTATGGATTTGAATTTCATTAAAATCAAGCTTTCCTGATCTACCAGAAGACCCGCTGACATGTCATAAAAATACCCCCGCTAATACCAATACACCAGTCCTGTATGAGACAGCCCCAGCATGTATTCAATATGGACGGTGGGTGTTAGTGCCAAAGTGGTGACATGTGGTGGTGTATGTATGTAGGAAGACTGCTAGGCCTTGATAGCAGGCTGTAAAGCCTATGCCCAGAGTCAGACACATAAAAAAAAAAAAATCCAGTTACTTTGTAAAAAAATATGTTCTTCTCTTTCTCTGATCTTCCCTCGTTCTTTGTTTTTGCCTCCTCGCTCTTCTCTTTTAGTAATCCCAGTTCCTCTTGACTTAGGCATCTTCTTATCCATACATTTCTGAAATCCTATTTTTCCATAAGTTTGTTTACATTTTTCAGTATTTCCTCCACAGTGTTTATACTCTCGAAGTTTACTTTCAGAGGCCGTCATTTATTTCCCTCATATTTCCCTAGCCTTTTGTGTTCTTTTGTGTCTTTACTACAGATTTCTTCTGATACTTCCCTCAATACAGTATGTTCATTACATTTGCCATCAACATTTTGTCTCTCGAAATCTTGTTTTTTATTTCATCTTCCTCTATACCAGTGATTACTATAGATTTGTTGATGTTTGCTGAATCTTGGACCAATTTTGGATTGTTTTGGATTATTTTCTTCACTTCCTTTTTAATGCTCTTTTCTTAACTAAGTCTTTCTTTACTTTCACCATTGCAGCATACGTGGATTCCACATCATTTTTGTAGCTTTGCATCGCTTCATTCACCTGGATTATCTTCTCAATATCACTGCTATGATCTATCACAGTGCTTGCCTGCCTTATTGTCTCTGTATTATTTCTGAACTCTTCCATAATACTCTCATAGTAGCAGTAGTAGTAGTAGTAGTAGTTGTTGTTCAAGGTCAGGCTATGGACTTTTTGAACGCCCCTCGTATATATATATATATATGTAATGGTCCCTCATTTATCTGGATGTGCAGAGTCCTGATGTGTTCATTATCCGGATGCTAGACCTTAGCTCTATTAAACCATTATCCGAACTTACTTGCTATTATCCGGACGTAAAATTCCCCGAGAACTTCGCTCGGCTGCTGACATGTTCAAACATTCTTTATCATGGCTGCTGGGCTCGAGCTGTGAGTGGGAAGTGGGCCGTAACAAACATTGAGAGCTAAAATATCCGTCCCCCCATGTACTGAATGGCCGACCATGTACTGAGTGGTCAAAGTCGCACGCTCGTCTTATCACTCCCAACAAACGTCCAGCACCCAAGTACAGTAATCCCTCCACTATCCGACATAACAGAGCCAAAGGCATGTCCGGATATTGGTCTTGTCCGGATATTGGCCCTGAAGCTCCAGCACTGGTCATTCATGACACTAACCTAACCTAACCTAAATCAGAAAACCCCCTACCTACCTCCCTACCGGACATGCATAGCACTTATTTAAGTCCCCTTTCACATAAATAATGCACACAAAGCATGAATTAACTGAATTTTAACCAAAAAATGATGATTTAGGGGTGAGTAAGGCATAGGTGCTCACAACTTGCCAGCAAGTGTAAGTAAGTATCAGACATGGAAAGCACTATGAAAATGGAAATCACTATGAAAATCACCCTTTCTCCACCATATGCATTAAATAATGGACACAAAGCATGAATTAATTGAATTTTAACCCAAAAATGATGATTTTGATGTAAGTAAGGCATAGATATTCATGAGTTGGCAGCTTAGTGTAAATAAGTATCGGACGTGGCAGTCACTATGAAAATCATCATTTCTCACATCTTATGCACTAAAATATGGGATACAAAGCTGTTACCAGAAAAAGAGTTAGGTATGGCAAAGGTGTTCACTGTTCACCAACAGCACCAGTCATTCTTGACCCTAACCTAACCTAACCTAAATCAGAAAACCACCTACCTACCTCCCTCCCGGACATGCATAGCACTTAATTAAGACCCCATTCACATAAATAATTGGCACAAAGCATAAATTAATCGAATTTTAACCCAAAAATGATGAATCTGAGGTGAGTAAGGCAGGGGTGTTCATGAGTTGGCAGGTTAGTTTAAGTAAGTATCGGATGTGGCTATCATTATGAAAATCATCATTTCTCATATCTTATGCACTAAAATATGGGATACAAAGCATCAAATAAATAAATTTTTACCAGAAAAAGAGTTAGTATGGCAAAGGTGTTCACTGTTCACCAACAGCACCGGTCATTCTTGACCCGAACCTAACCTAACCTAAATCAGAAAACCACCTACCTACCTCCTTCCTGGACATGCATAGCACTTAAGACCCCATTCACATAAATAATTGG
This sequence comes from Birgus latro, assembly GCA_018397915.1. Lineage (NCBI taxonomy): Eukaryota > Metazoa > Arthropoda > Malacostraca > Decapoda > Coenobitidae > Birgus > Birgus latro. Next base: position 5,555 of record JAGKTI010018842.1, on the reverse strand, counting down.
CACAAAGCATGAATTAATCAAATTTTAACCCAAAAATGATGAATCTGAGGTGAGTAAGGCAGTTCACGAGTTGGCAGCTTAATGTAAGTAAGTGTCGGACATGGCTATCACTATAAAAATCATCATTTCTCATATCTTATGCACTAAAATATGGGATACAAAGCATCAAATAAATAAATTGTTACCAGAAAAAGAGTTAGGTATGGCAAAGGTGTTCACTGTTCACCAACAGCACCAGTCATTCTTGACCCTAACCTAACCTAACCTAAATCAGAAAACCACCTACCTACCTCCCTCCTGGACATGCATAGCACTTAATTAAGACCACATTCACATAAATAATTGGCACAAAGCATGAATTAATCGAATTTTAACCCAAAAATGATGATTTTGAGGTGAGTAAGGCAGACATGATTATTACTGAGAAAATCACCTTTTCACAGCCTATGTACTCAAATATGGGACACAAAGCATGAAGTAAATAAAATGTAACCAGAAAAATTATGATTTAGAGGTGTGTGGTGCAAAAATGTTCACCAGTTGACTAGATAGTGAACGTATGTAAGAGACACGGTAATCACTGAGAAAATCACCTCTTTCACAGCCTGTGCACTCAAATATGGGACACAAAGCATGAAGTAAATAAAATGTAACCAGAGAATGAGGATTTAGAAGTGATTATGGAAAATATTTAGCAGTTGACAATGTTTACTTACAGTCCATGATTGTTGTTTACCCTCATCTCTAAGGTTTTTACAGTGGTCATAAATGCTCTTGAAGCATGTCCAGTAATCCAGTGTTTAACTACACTTAATCCTTAGCACTGTGACTTTTGATTATTTAAACAAGAACGAATACCACAAACGAGCAGACAGCCATCCACTGTTCACGGGAGTTGAGACAGAACTAGTAGGAGGGAGACTGAGCGGGAAGGGAGCTAGTCGGCGCGGGTGGGAAATTCAAACTGACGCAGTCAGAATTTTTTTTTTTTCCCCTCCAATTTGGGGTGTTTCGGCCATCAGCCCACGATGTCCAGATGGTGGACGTCCGGATAGTAAAGAGATTACTTAATACAACTGTAACCTGCAAGTGCTGTCAATACGTCCGTACACACCCCCAACCAATGTCCACAGTTGCATGGCCAGTGGGCTAAATCTTTTCTAACTGCCCCTGAGATTGTAACACAGACCACAAGCCACAAGTACATGTTCGGTGACAGCGGCTGTCTGCCTGTCTACCAAATGTCGAAAGTTCCCCAGTCACAGTGAGTTATGTTTCCGCATGGCAACTCGGCGTCTAACAGACTGCAAACCATAAGTAAATGTACGGTAAAGCACCCGTCCGTCTCGTGACACAAGGGGGAGAATCCTGCCCACAGCCTCGTTTCTCCCCTCCTCCCATCCCTCCTCCGTACCCTCCCGGCTCCCCTCTCACTCCCAACCCTCCTCCAAGGTGGTAACACTGACTCATGAGTTTTTAAAGTTTTTTGCAATTTATTCGAATACTGTTGGTCTAAACGAAATCCTGCAAAATCCACGAGAAAGCATGAAATTCTGAATCTAGACATATGCTTAACTCTTGGAGGGTGCTGGCAAAATTTTGCACTAGAATGGTGGGAAATTATATGAGGGTAAGTTTTATCCCTGAACACTATTCTCATTGCATTTCTGTACTTTTACCTATCAGTTGCATGTGTTTTTACTAGCATATCATATACTGTAGTATAAACACCAGCGAAGATGAAGGTATACTATTTTGCCAATATAACCAATTTCTGGTGGCATATTTGACCGTGGAATATTTTTTGAGCCCAGGGAGCAATCACTCGTAACAGATAACTAATTTTCAAATCGTAGTCAGGTTTTTTGTGGATTTTTGTTGTTTATGCATTATTTTCTTGATGTTTAGCATTAATATGGATAATCCTAAGTGTGTTTTGATGTCTCAATATGGACGAATGACCGGGAAACAGCACCAAAATTAGAAGGGGTGATGTACATACAGTAGTGTATAGGTCGGGTGTTTTTTGGTTTTCATTTTTTTTCCATTGTTTTCTTGATGTTTAGAATTACTTTGGATATTCCAATGTGTGTTCTGATGTTTAAATATGGCAGACTGACCTGAAAACAGTGCCAGGAGGGGTACTGTACATACAGTAGTGTATAGGAATGGGGTTTTTTAGTTTTCATTTTTTTTGGGGTGGTTTTCTTGTTATTTAACATTACTTTGGATATTTATATGCGTGTTTTGATGTCTAATAATGGTAGACTGCACTGAAAACAGTGCCAAAATTAGGAGGGGTACTGTCGTAACTCTAAATATTAGTAAACTCTAGCATATATAACTTGTATATTATAGGAGGCTAGAGAGAAGGAGAGAGAGAAAAGGAAGTGGAGATATTGCAAGGTGTTACCTGACCAGCCCAAGAAGTGGCAAACTTTACACTTTCTACCGTGGGAAGCTGACACATACACATATACATACACACATACAGTGTTCTAGAAGGTTCTGGGACACGCATAGTCCACGTGACGAGGCTTTCCTTAGACCAGAGGGAAAGGACGAGATTCAGATTGACAAGAGAGAGCAGAGAGAGAGGAAGCAGGAATGAAGAGCACGGTGGGAGACAGCAGGCAGGCTCGCGACAGTTAACCAGCACTAGACAGTCTCTCGTGTGTGATAGAGTTACCATTGAGAATAAAACTGCAAGTAACTCAAATTTCATCTTTAACTCTTCCCATCGTTGACAACAAGTGAATTGAGGTTATATTTACAACTCAACAAATTATAGACCAACATTTCATACCATGGCATCAGGATTCTACATAGCACCTGACTACTGTGCTGTATTTACACCATCCCTGTCCACCCTAGCTACAAACAATTACTATGCCATTCTTGACCACACACACAAATACTTCCAACCACTACCTGAGATGAATTTGAACATGAGCACAGCTATTAAGCTAACTTCACCAGATTTTGAGACTATGAAATTAATTAATGATACAATGAAGCCCTGGGAAGATTTGAGTATAGGAATGTTCAACCCCTACTATGTGTATAGCCCAGCTCCTACTGTTTTTGTGATTTTCTCCATTGTTTTTGGTGTATTATTATTGGCTATGCACAGACCTCAAAGAAGAATCGCCAATCTCAAGTCCCTTTTCAAGGGGGAAAGAGTGAACGTTCAAGTGAGACCCACTGAGTAGAGACATATTGTACATATGTGAATATTTCATATAGAAACTTTTATATTAAGAAAAAAAAAAGAATTAATGTTATTTTTATGACAATGTCACTATAATTCATGTATATACAATACAAATATGTATATTGGTAGCTTTATTTGTACTTTTGGCATTGTCAAACAACTTGCATACAGGCATATATCTATACAATTATTTTTACTTGCTTAAATGAATAGAGGACATATTTCAGATTACTCCATGACGTGTATAACACATTTATAATATGTTATTATTACTCATTTTTCTTCTACAAGGCCATATATTAATATTGCAAAGTGTCGTGGGTCCGCCGTTGTGCGTGACCGAGCGATGTCATAACTCTAAATATTAGTAAACTCTAGCATATATAACTTGTATATTATAGGAGGGTAGAGAGAGTGAGAGAGAGATAAGGAAGTGGAGATATTGCAAGGTGTTACCTGACCAGCCCAGGAAGTGGCAAACTTTACACTTTCTACCGTGGGAAGCTGACACATACACACATACAGTGTTCTAGAAAGTTCTGCGACACGCATAGTCCACGTGACGAGGCTTTCCTTAGACCAGAGGGAAAGGACGAGATTCAGATTGACAAGAGAGAGCAGGGAGAGAGGAAGCAGGAGTGAAGAGCACGGTGGGAGACAGCGGGCAGGCTCGCGACAGTTAACCAGCACTAGACACTCTCTCGTGTGTGATAGAGTTAACATTGAGAATAAAACTGCAAGCAACTCAAATTTCATCTTTAACTCTTCCCACCGTTGACAACAATTGAACTGAGGTTATATCTACAACTCAACAAATTATACACCTACAACCGCCTAGGCTGCGGCTACAACAGTACTGTCCATACTGTGGTGTATAGGTAGGGTGTTTTTTGGTTTTCAGTAGTTCTTCTACATGGTTTTCTTGGGAATGAAAATTATTTTGGATTATCCGATGTATATTTTGATGTCAAAATATGGCAGAATGACAGGAAAACACTGCCAAAATAAGGAGGGGTACTGTACATAGCTACAGGAGAGTACAGGTAGGGTGTTTTTGGGGGTTTTCAGTGGTTTTTCTCAATAATTTTCTTGGTGTTTAGCATTACTTTGGATATTCTAATGTGTGTTTTGATGTCTAAATATGCCTGAATGACCAGCAAACACTGCCAAATTAAGCATAAGTACTGTACAAATAGGTTAAGTATAGGCTGGAGGTTGGTTATAGGTAGGGTCTGGGTATCGTATGGGAATACAGTAGTGTTCATTATCAGGATGCTGCCAGTACCTGGACATGCCTTTGGCTCTATTATGTTGGGATAAGTGAGGGATAACTATATATATATATATATATATATATATATACATACACATATATACAGTAAGTTGTCGTATTTCGACGAATTTCATTTTTCGTGAAAGAAAAAAGTTTCCAACATGTCACAAACTTCGTCATTTTCTCCCAATCTTCGTCGCCGCTTCCAGCTGGCAGCCGACAATCAGCAGACGACGCATACCGATGTTCATTTGTTGGCGGCCATCTTGCGAACACCCTGCCCTCTATTGATACAGCGGCGGTACTACACACCCCTTCACCATTGTGTTTTTTGTGCGGCCGAAAGGCATAGGATTTTGCAACTCACTGAGGAGGGGTTGACAGCCCCTGAGATAGTCGCTTGACTGGGGCTCCTGAGAGCACAATAAGGACACTCAGGAAAAACAAGGAACCTCTCAAAAAGCAGGTGAGTGCATGTAAAACAACAATAAAGTAAATGTGTCTCTGTTTTTTTTCCCTTGAATCTTTATTTGTGCCACGGTTTTTTACTGTATCAATATCCACCTAATGGAGTTAGTTTCTAGAGTTAACCAACCAAGTGTTAGTTAGAACAATTCAGGGGAAGAATATGCAGTATTGTAGTGAAAATCAGTAACGATGGTTACTGATATGCTGCATTAAACCCCTAAGGAAGAACAAGGAACCTCTCAACAAGCAGGTGAGTGCACGTAAAATAACAATAAAGTAAATGTGTGCTTTTTTCCCCCCAACCTTTATTTGTGCCACATTTTTTTACAGTATCAACATTCTCCAAATGGAGTTAGTTTTTAAAGTTAACCAACGTTAACCAACCAAGTGTTAGTTAGAACAATTCAGGGGAAGAATATACAGTATTGCAATGAAAATCGGTAACGTTGGTTACTGTTATGTTACATCATACCTTTAAGGAAGAACAAGGAACCTCTCGACAAGCAGATGAGTGCACAGAAAATAATAATAAGGTAAATGTGTGTGTTTTTTCTTCCCCTCAGCCTTTATTTGTGCCACGGTTTTTTACTGTATCAATAT
>JAGKTI010018841.1:0-17406 GCA_018397915.1 Birgus latro | reverse complement strand
TGGCCGATTAATCGGCAGGTAATCGGCCTAATCAGCCACTTTGTCGAATTGGCACCATACCTTGCACAAAGCACACATTCAACAATCTTACTAACCAGTCAACAATAGTCGCTCCACCACATTTCAGGCATTCCACAGCACACCCATCCATACCTGCAGCTTTCCCAGTTTTCATCTGCTTTACTGCCTCTTGCACTTCCTCCATCGTGATCAAAGATTCATTCAGCTCTCCCAACACATCTATTCCTTGCACCCTTCCATCTGCCACAATCTCAGCCTCCCCATAGCATATAAGATTAAGGTTGGCCGATTAATCGGCAGGTAATCGGCCTAATCAGCCACTTTGTCGATTAATTGGTAATCAGCCTTTTGACTGATTAATCAGGGCCGATTAGTTGAAGAAGCTTATTTCTGTCTTTTATACTAACCTGCATAACGTAGTAATGTCAGTATGTGAGTATGATGATGTTACCAAAACTCTGATGCCCTCTCCAAAGCATCTATTTTAAGCAAGTTCCTATGAAAATTTTAAAAAATACTGTACGTTAAAAATATGTGTGCTTTTTAATGGAATTAAAAATCAAGAGTGGTATTTGAAGTAAACACACACTATATTAAGATCGCACACTAAGAAAGTGGAGGGTTTGAGAGATCAATACATTTTCTGTACACTGCCATTTCTAGTAGCATCTAGAATCACTGCAAGAAGAAGAAAAATGGGAAATTCTAACAAATTACAACCAGGATGCACAGAATGAGATGTTGCAACAAAGCAAAACTAGACTATAGAAGAGTGGCAAATGACTAAAACTATTTGCTCTCCATACAGGAGATGGCATTTGAGGAGTAAATAAAGTAAAATATAACATTAGGGTGATGGCTTTAACTTTGTGCAAACAATAATTTCATGAAGATTAATCACATTTAAAATTTCTTAATAATCGGCCGACTGATAGGTATCGGCCGATTATTGACTACTGAATAATCGGTAATCAGCAAAATTGCTTATCGGCCCAACCCTTCATAAAATACCTTCGGGCAAATTTGTAGGGCGTCTGTGAGCCGCCGTGCATATATGAAAAAGCCATCATCATATGCAAGAGTTAGTACAGATTGCTTCTAACACCAGTTACTGCAAGAGGCATCCCCAAAACTGAATAACAATAATAATAATAATAATAATAATAATGCTGAAGCACAGGTGAGAGATAGTAGTAGAATGGGTATAGAAGATGCGCAGATTTGCCTGGGAGGAAGGCAGAGTCCTGCAGGATTGGAAGTCTGGTATAATTACTCCTCTGTACAGTGGAGCCCCTCAGATAGCGTTTTTTTAAGTAGCGAATCCATGGATAGCGACAGGAATGAAACTGTCTCATAGCGATCGATTAATGCTACTCGGTTAACGTAAATCCACTAGACATTTGACGCGTAGCGAGCAGGTGGGCAGAGTTGCCAAGGTCGGACCCTGGTAACACTAATAGTGAGTGCGAGTCTATTGTCATTCAGTTCATTGACCCATGTGGAGTGAAAGTATGTATCTTAAGCTTTTCTTATAACTAATCTCCAACTATCTCTCTCCTACCAAATTTTACAGTTTTAAATTTTTCCTTTACCTTTACTTTTCTCTTGGGGGAATGCCGGTATCTAGGCGATACCGACGGGTGGAAGGTGAACCTCCCCACAGTTACCCTAAGAAGAAGAAGATTGTTTGTTTATCCACGCGCTGCACATTCATTCAACTTGTCACAGTCTCGCCATTGTTAAAGTTTTTTGTGACCTTCCATTTATTGTCTGGCTACTGAGTGTTCTAATATCATGGCTTCAACTTCGGGTGCTGGCCCAAGTGGTGGTGGTGGCCCAGGGAAAAAACAGGAAGTGCTGGTAATGTAAAAGTGACCAAAAAGGCCAGACAATACATGCGTGGCAAGCCAAAGAAACAATACTGCGTGGAGGAAATGAAAAAGATAATTTTTTGAATATGTAGTATACGTTTATCTTATTACAGTACTGAAGAAATATGAAGTGATACTGATGGGTAATGGAAGAAATTAGGAGCATAGCTGAAGGAGTCCAGGACTGTATTAATTTTTTTAGGTAAGAAGTTTGCCCCTCGGATAGCGATTTCATGGATAGCGGCCATTTTGGCAGACTAATAAGGTCGCTATCCAAGGGGCCCCACTACAAAGAAAAAGGGGAAATGAAGTGTGTGGTAATCATAAGGGCATTTGTCTTTTTAGTGTAATAGGAAGGGTATATGGCAGGATACTTATTGAGTGAGTTAGGAAATAAAAGAGGAATCAACTGGAGAAGAACAGGGAGGTTTTACTATGAGAGGAGATTGTGTTGATCTGATATTCGTCCTAAAGTCTTTAGTGGAAAAGTTTCTAGAGAAGGGAAAGAAGTTCTATGCAGCCTTCATAGATTTGGAGACGGCATAGGGGAGAGTGGATAGCCAAGCAATGTGGAAAATATTAAGAATATATGGAGTAAATGCAAAGCTGTTGAATGCCATAAAGAGTGTGTATGAGGGTGCTAAGGCTGCAGCGTGTGTGGATGGTGAACTGTGTCAATTTTTCTATCTGAAAGTTGGATTGAAACAGGGATGTGTCATTTCTCCATGGTTGTTCAATCTGTATATGGATGGAGCTATAAAAGAGATACAAGGTAGGGCAGTGAATGATACTGTATTGTTAAGTGAAGATGAAGAGGAACTGCAAAGCTTAGTGAATGAGTTTTGGAGAGTGTATAAGAAGGAATCTAAAGGTGAATGTAGAGAAGAGTAAAGTTGCGGTCTTCAAGAGAAGAGGTTGGATGGTGAGGAAATGGAAAATATGAGTGCATTTAAGTACAGCACAGTCCCAGTTATGCAGTATCCAGACAACCAGTAAAATTCACAGACTGGCAAATGTATAAATTATATAACGGTGTGTGTCACTTTGGCTGGCCCCGCACAGGACAGTCACGTGTCACCTGAAACTGGGTGAAGTTGGGCAATGTGAAGTGAAGGTATTTCCTGTCAAAGTTGTTTCCTGGTTAATCCCCTTTCCAGCCCTCCTCCCTGCTCTTTCTCCTCCTCTAATCTAGTCACCCTACAAACCTTCACAAATCACCAAACAGCTTACCGCCGCCAGTCAGTACACATGCACTCTTGCTGTTGTGTTACCACGTCAGGATTAATGATTTGTACACTCTGTGATGCCTAAAGTGCAAACTAATAGCACATTATGCACACCTCTAAACCTCACCTTCTCTTCCTAACTGAAACTCGGCTGTCTGAGGCACTAATAGCAAACCTTTTTCTGTATCCTCCTACTTTCTCTATACTCACTTCAAAGTCAAAGGTGGCTGTTGTGTATATGTATGCAACGACTTATCATGCTCTAGTGTTCCTGAACTTGATTCTTCTGAATTCTCTACTCTCTGGCTTTGGCTCTCCTGTCATTCTCTGTCTAAATATATCTGCACTGTTTACTCATCCCCTAACTCTACTGACTATGAAAAATCCTTCGACTATCTTACTTCTACAATGGAACACATTCTATCCATTTCTCCTTTCTCTGAAATCTTCATTCTGGTAGATTTCGATGTTCACCACCACCTCTGGCTCTCCTCTCCTTTCACTAATCTACCTGGTGAACAAGCCTACATCTTTTCTATCCTTAATGACCTAGAACAGCTTGTACAGCACCCTACCCATATCCCTGACCACCTTGGAGAGAGCTCGAACATACTTGACCTCTTTCTTACAACTAATCCTTGTGCTTACACTGTTAATCTTTCCTCTCCATTGGGCTCCTCCGATCACAACCTTATTACCTTAACCTGTCCTGTCCCTCTGGTATGGCCTGTGGACCCTCCAAAGAAATGTCGACTGTGGCACTTTGGTACTGCAGATTGAAAGGCCCTTAGACAGTATTTCTTTGATTATCCCTGGAATGATTATTGCTTCCATGGCCGGGAGCCAGCTGAGTGTGCCTTGCACATTACGGAGGTTATTCTCTTGGGCATGGAAGCATATATTCCCTTCTCATATCCTTTGACTAATGCAAGAAAGCCTTGGTTTAATCACGCATGTTCTAATGCTGTCCATAACAAGGAGAGGGCATATAAAAGGTACCAGAGGCAACCCACCCCTGAATCACATCGATTTTATGTTTCTGCCTGGAATCGTGCTAAGTCAGTTCTTCGCTCTGCTAAAAATTATTTCATTTGTGCTAAATGCTCTCAACTCTCCAACTCGAATTCTTCTCACTCCTTCTGGCATCTTGCCAACTTGCCAAAAACCTTTCTAACAACTTTACCTCATCATCCTTCCCTCCTCTTTTCCACTCTAATGGCTCTGTAGCTATTTCTTTTACTGATAAAGCAGATCTCTTTGCTCAGACTTTCTCCTCCAATTCCACCTTAGATGATTCCGGTGCTGTTCCTCCATCACTTCCCACCTCTGACTTCCTTATGGCTGACATTAAAATTTCTTCAGCTGATGTATTTTCTGCCATCACTGACCTCAATAATAACAAGGCATATGGGCCTGATGGAGTCCCTCCTGATGTCCTCAAAAACTGTGCTTCTGTGCTTACACCCTGCCTAGGTAAACTCTTTCACCTTTGTCTATCAACTTGTACCTTTTCTTCTTGCTGGTAGTTTGCTCTCATTCAGTCAGTCCCAAAGAAGGGTGACCATTCCCATCCCTCTAACTATCGTCCAGTTGCTTTAACACCCTCTGTCTCAAAAAAGTTTAAAACCATCTTTCCTATCACAACCTTCTTTCTGACTGTCAGCATGGGTTCCATCTGGGATGCTCCACTGGCAATCTTTTCACCTACCTTTCAGACTCCTGTTCATCCTCCTTTCGAGACTTTGGCGAAAGCTTTGCCACAGCAATTGAAATCTCAAAGGCTTTCGATCTAGTCTGGCATAAATCTTTAATTTCCAAACTGCCCTTTTATGGATTCTATCCTTCTATCTGTGCCTTTCATCTCTAGCTACCTTTCTGGTCTTTCTATATCCATTTTTGCAGACAGCCATCGTTCTTCTCCTACATCTATCAACAGTGGTGTTCCTCAGGGCTCAGTCTTATCACCAACTCTCTTCCTTTTATTCATCAATGATCTTCTGAGCTATACATTTAACCTTATCCACTCGTACACTGATGATTCCACCCTTCACCTTTCCATTCAGTTACCACAACGTCCATCTCAGCAGTTACTCCAACAAACAAAGGATTAGGCTATGGCACACCTAATGTCTGACTTGACTTGTACCTCTGCCTGGGGTAAAAATAATCTTGTTGTTTTTAATGCATCAGAGACTCATTTTTTTTCTTTTTCTTTTTTTAATGCAAGGAAGAAGGAACCAAAGGCCACGGGCCCGCATACTGTTCCTTCCAAGAAAAAGCAAAAACGATACAAAAGAGCCGAATTCAAGATCCGTTCATTTCAAGATGCCTGGACACACTGCGTTTGAAAGACTGGAGATCATAGGAGGTAGGAAATACAGACAGAGGAAGACAGCTCCAGAGTTGACCAGTTGCATAAATGAAGGACTGGGAGTAATGGTTAACTCTTGCATTAGAAAGTTGGACAGAAAAGGGATGAGAGTTTGTTGCTGGACGGGTACTATGTGCCCGTTATAGAGGTGGAGGGATGCAAGCAGAGAGTTCAGAGGAACAGTGACCGTTGAAGCAGCGATAGAAGAGAGATAAAGATGCAACAGTGTGGTGAAGAGACAAAGGTTGAAGGAAATCAGTAAAAGGAGGAGAGTTTATGAGACGAAAAGCTTTTGACTCTACCCTATTGAGAAGAGCTGCATGTGGGGAGCCTCCCCACACATGAGAGTTGTACTCCATACACGGGTGAATAAAACCCGTGTACAAGGTCAACAACTGTGCAGGGGTAAAGAAAGTTCGGAATTGGCTTAGCACACCTAATCTCTTGGAAGCAGATTTCACAAGAGATGTAATACAGTACTGTATGTTCTTTCCAAGCCAGATCCCGAGAGAATGAAACCCCAAGCATATTCAAGGATGATGCAGGACTGAGCTGGACATTATTAAACATTAGTGGGTAATCCTGAGGAAGATTCTGTTGGGTTGATAAGTGTAAGAACTGAGTTTTTGATGCATTAAAAATAACAAGATTATTTTTACCCCAATCAGAGATACGAGCCAGTCAGACATTAGGTGTGCCATAGCTTCATCCCTTTTTTGTTGAAGTAACTGCTGAGATGGACGTTGCAGGAACCGAATGGAAAGGTGAAGGGTGGAATCATCAGCATATGAGTGGATAGGGTTAGATGTACAGATTAGAAGGTCATTGATGAATAAAAGGAAGAGAGTTGGTGATAGGACAGAACCCTGAGGAACACCGCTGTTGATGGGTCTAGGAAAGGAACGATGGCCGTCTACAACAGCGGCTATAGAATGACCAGAAAGGAAGCTAGAGATGAAGGCACAGATAGAAGGACAGAAACCACAGGAGGGCAGTTTGGAAATTAAAGATTTATGCCAGACTCTATTGAAAGCGTTTGCGTTGTCAAGTGCAATGGCAAAGCTTTCACCAAAGACCCGAAAGGAGGATGACCAGGATTCTGAAAGGTAGGTGAGAAGATCGCCAGTGGAGCGTCCCTGACAGAACCCATACTGATGATCAGAAAGAAGGTTGTGACAGGAAAGATGCTTTAAGATTTTTGTGTTAAGAATTGACTCGAATACTTTTGAGATACAGGATGTTAAAGCAATTGGATGATAGTTAGAGGGATGGGAATGGTCACCCTTCTTTGGGACTGACTGAATGAGAGCAAACTTCCAGCAAGAAGGAAAGGTACAAGTTGATAGACAAAGGCAAAAGAGTTTATCTAGGCAGGGTGTAAGCACAGAAGCACAGTTTTTGAGGATAACAGGAGGGACTCCATCAGGCACTTATGCCTTGTTAGTATTGAGGCCAGTAATGGCAGAAAATACATCAGCTGAAGAAATGTTTATGTCAGTCAAGAGGAAGTCAGAGGGGGGAAGTGATGGAGGAACAGCACCGGAATCGTCTAAGGTGGAATTGGAGGAGAAAGTCTGAGCAAAGAGATCTGCTTTATCAGTAGAAAAAATAGCTACAGAGCCATCAGAGTAGAAAAGAGGAGGGAAGGATGATGAGGTAAAGTTGTTAGAAAGGTTTTTGGGAAGGTGCCAGAAGGAGCGAGAAGAATTGGAGTTGGAGAGTTGAGAACATTTAGCCTATCAACCCGACAAAATCTTCCACAGGGGTACCCACTAGTGTTTAATAATACCCAGCTTAGTCCTGCATCATCCTTGAACATGCTTGGGGTTTCATTCACTCGGGATTTATCTTGGGAAGATCATGTTACATCTCTTGTAAAATCTGCTTCCATGAGATCAGGTGTGCTAAGCCGATTCCGTACCTTCTTTACCCCTGCACAGTTGTTGACTTTATACATGGATTTCATTCACCCCTGTGTAGAGTACAGCTCTCATGTATGGGAAGGCTCCCCACATACAGCTTTTCTCAATAGGGTGGAGTCAAAGGCTTTTCATCTCATTAACTCTCCTCCTCTTACTGGCTACCATCAACCTCGGTTTCTTCGCCGCAGTGTTGTATCTTTATCTCTTTTCTATCGCTACTTCCATGGTCACTGCACCTCTGAACTGTCTGCTTGCATCCCTCCACCTCTGCAACGGGCGCATAGCACCCGTCTAGCAACAAACTTTCATACTTATTCTGTCCAACTGTCTAATGTAAGAGTTAACTGTTACTCCCAGTCATTCATTTATGCATCAGGTCAACTCCTGAACTGTCTCCCTCTGTCTGTATTTCCTACTTATTATGATCTTTAGTCTTTCAAATGCAGTGTGTCCAGGCACCTTGAAATGAACTTATCTTGAATTTCTCTCTTTTGTATTGTTTTTGTTTTTTTCTTAGAAGGACCTGTTTTTGCAGGCTCAGCCTTTGGTTCCTTCTTCCTCACATTAAAAGAAGAAAAAAAAGTGCAATGAAAGCCTTGATAAGAAACAGAGGCTTGAGTGTTGCAGCTGCACAATGCTTACATGAAGGAATGTTAGTGCCAACTTTAACATATGGTTGTGAGACTATTGTGTGGCATGAAAATGAAAAGTCATGAGTGAAAGCAATGGAGATGGGACTGCTGAGGAATGTATGTGGTACAGAGAGTGGACAGGATACGAAATAATGTGATTCGTGAATGATGTGGAGTGAGGAAGTCTCTGGACTTCAGAATCGAAGAGAGTAGAAGTAGTAGTAGTAGTAGTAGTAGTAGAAGTAGTAGTTGTTCCCTAGGCAGTCTGGCTGAACAGCCCGGAGTCCCTAAGGGAGGCCATGGTCGAGACCGGGCTTTCCCACAGAGCTCTCAAGGAATGTATGTTGTGTTGTTGGCATAAGTGACTGTGTGCAATGCAGTCTTCCATAATGTGCTTAATTGTATGGGGTGCTGCGTTACATCCTGGGCAGGTGTCAACGATGGAGTCATCCAGCCTCTTCTGATAACTTAAGAGGGCTGGATGATGCCCACATCTCAGGCTGGCCAGGTGGATCCTGTCGTCTCGAGGGAGATAACATTCAGAAGGATGGATATCAGGAGGCCGTGCATGCAGCTGTGTGTTGTCTTTAAGTGACTGAATGGAACAGCGAGTGATTTGATTATGGGAAGCTGGTCTGAGGCAGGCAGGGGGGAAGAAATGACAGTATTTGTGTATGATATCGTGTGCTGTTGTTTTGATGTTCCTTGGTGTGTGTGGATGTGCTGCCATGTAGTGCAGTGGATGTTGTGGGTTTGTGGAGGCTGCAGCAAGAATTTGGGTGTCTCTCATGTCTATATGATCCTTGACTTTGAGGACTTTGGTTTCTTGGTGTAGGTGGTCTGTAGGTGTAGTAGCTGTGCAGCCTGTGATTATTTTTAAGGCCTTGTTTTGTATGGTCTGAAGAGTGTTATAGTGTGTTTTAGTGAGGTTAGGAGCCCAAGCAGGGCTTGCATAATTCATCACTGAACATATGTACTGTTTGTATACTGTGGTCGTGGTTTCTTTGTTGTGTCCAAATGTTGTATGGGCAAGTGACCTCAAGGCATTGAGTCTAGGTGTTAATTTATTTTTGATGTTTGTGGTGTGTAATTGTTTAAATGACAGTGATGTATGTTACACCAAGGATTTTGTGTGTGTGTGTGGTAGGGAAGTGTTGTTTATGGTGAGGTGTGGGCTGTGATTGTGTTCTGCAGTCCAGTTTGTGAGAAAGGTCACTGTAGATTTGGCTGGGGCTATTTTGAGCCTGTTTGTAGTGAACCATTCATGTAGCGTCTTGAGGTAAGGTTACAGGATGTGTGTGCTGTGTTTGCGTTTTGGTGTGTACATGTAAGTGTTACGTCGTCTGCATAGGAAGCTATGTGTATCTGTGGTGTATGGGGTGTGGGTATGTCATGCATGTATAGGTTAAAGAGTGTAGGGGACAAAACAAATCCTTGGGGGACGCCATTTGTGAAGTTTCTGATGTTCGAAGACTGACCGGCAAAAGTTACATGAGCACATCTGCCTGCTAAGTAGTTTGCCAGCCATCTTTTTGTGTTATTGTGCATGTTTGTGTTAAATATTTTGTTTGTGAGGCTGTGGTAGGGGATGGAATCAAAAGCGTTACTAATGTCTAGTGTGATAAGGAGTGTTCTGTGTGGTGGCCTACCTGAATTCATGCCATGAAAAACTCTCTGTGTGATGTCTGTAAGAAGACTGTTTGTGGAGTGTAGTGGCCTAAAGAATCGAAGAGAATCGAAGAGAGTGTACTGAGATGGTATGGTCATGTGGAGAGAATGGATAAGAATATTGGTGAAAAAGGTATACCTGAGCGAATCTGAAGGAGGGAGGAGGTGAGGTAGGCCAAGAAGAAGATGGAGGGATATGGTGGATGAGTGTGTGAGGAAGAGAAGTTTGGAAGTCGGTGAGGCTAGGGGACTGATAAGAGATTGAGCTGGCTGAATGAATATTGTGAGGAGAAGCACATGATCAGGGATTTGGCACCCCTTTTGACGTGACAGCATTTGGATTGACTATATTGGATATACAGTACTGTATTCATGTGAAGCTACAAGACGTGATGAATGCTTTTGGCGTATCAGATAGAGCCAGGATTCCAGGGGCTTGAATGGTAAGCGAATAGAAGTGTGGCCCATGGATTGGGCAAATTTGGGCTCTCTGGACATTGCTACTCCTTACCCTGCCTAGGGTGGGAAAGGAGGTCTGGAAGATGATGATGATCTATCTATCTATTGCCAGATGCCTCAATCCCGAATGGGGTGGCCACAAACAAATCGCCTCCATGTCACTCTGTCCCCTGCCATTTCACTACCACGCTCCCAACTCACACCCCCCTCTCTCATATACCTCTCCACTCCATCCCTCCATCTCATCCTCGGCCTCCCCCTCCCTCTCGCCCCCTCCACCTCACTCACATACACTCTCCTCGTCAATCTTTCACTCTCCATCCTCTCCACATGCCCAAACCACCTTAACGTGTTTCTCCTAACGCTTCCCATCACGTCCTCAACCACACCACAACGCTCCTTCACTTCCTCATTTGTTAGTCTGTCTCTCCATGTGACTCCACATGCTCCTCTCAAATAACTCATTTCCACTGCTCTCACTCTTGACTTCTGTCCTTCCAACAGGGTCCAAGCTTCACTTCCATATGTCAGAGTTGGTATCACAATACTGTCATGTAACAACTTTTTCACTTCCATGCTCACCTCCCTGTTTCTTATCACTGCTTTCAACGAACCAGCAACCTTCCTTCCCTGCTGTACCCTTTCGAGCACTTCACCCTCCAGACAACCATCCTTACTCATCACACTGCCCAAGCACTTAAATTCACTCACGAACAGGATGATGATGATGATAAAAATAATAACAATAATAATACAGTAATATACCATCTACTACTACTGCTACTACTACTAGTAATAATAATAATAGCAATAATAATAATATACCATCTACAACTCTATCTATCTATCTATCGCCAGACACCTTAATCCCATGATGGGTGGCCACAAACAAATCACCTCCATGTCGCTCTGCCCCCCGCCATTTCACTGCCCTGCTCCCGGCTCACACCCCCCTCTCTCATATACCTCTCAACTCCATCCCTCCATCTCATCCTTGGCCTTCCCCTCCCTCTCCACCCCCTCCACAACACTCACATACACTCTCCTCATTAGTCTTTCACTCTCCATCCTCTCCACATGGCCAAACCACTGTAATGCATTTCTCCTAATGCTTCCTACTATATCCACATCTACACCACAATGCTCCTTCACTTCCTCATTTGTCAGTCTGTCTCTCCATATGGCTCCACATGCTCCTCTCAAATAACTCATTTCCACTGCTCTCACTCTTGACTTCTGTCCCTCCAACAGGGTCCAAGCTTCACTTCCATACGTTAGAGTTGGTATCACAATACTGTCATATAGCAGCTTTTTCACTTCCATGCTCACTTCCCTGTTTCTTATCACTGCTATCAAGGAACCAGCAACCTTTCTTCCCTGCTGCACCATTTCAAGCACTTCACCCTCTAAACTTCCATCCTTACTCACCATACTAACCAAGTACTTAAATGCACTCACATTCTCCACATCCTCCCCATCCAATCTCACTGTACATTCACTGACTTCACCCCTCTCTAAGACCATCACTTTACTCTTCCCTCCATTCACCTTTAGATTCTGTTTCTTACACACTCTCCCAAACTCATCTACTAAGCCTTGCAACTCCCCTTCGTCTTCACTTATGAACACAGTATCATCTGCAAACAACAGTACAGGGAGTTTCCAAACACTGCCCTCTCTCACTAGGGCTGCCCCAACGTCCACTGCCCTACCTTGTATCTCTTTTATAACCACATCCATATACAGATTGAACAACCATGGAGGCATGACACATGCTTGTTTCAACCCAACTTTGAAATGGAAAAACTCACTCAATTCACCATCCACATGCACTGCAGCCTTAGCACCTTCATACATACTCTTCATGGCCTTCAACAACTTCCCATCTACTCCATATACTTTCCACCCTGTCATATGCTTTCTCCAAACCCATGAAGGCTGCATACAACTTCTTTCACTTCTCTAGAAACTTTTCCACTAAGGATCTAAGGATGAATATCTGATCTACACAACCTCTTCCCTTCCTAAAACCTCCCCGTTCTTCTTCAACTAATTCCTCTGTTATTTCCCTAACTCTTTCAATAAGTATCCTACCATATACTTTTCCTATTACACTAAGAAGGCAAATGCCTCTATGATTACCACACACTTCTTTTTCCCCGTTTCCTCTGCACAGGGGAATAATTATACCTGACTTCCAATCCTCCGGGACTCTACCTTCCTTCCAGGCCAATCTGCACACCTTCCACATCCTTTCTATTACTATCTCTCCCCCATACTTCAGCATTTCACCACACACTCCATCAATTCCTGGGGCTTTCCCCATTTTAACTTTCTTCAGTGCTTCCACAACTTCCATCCTACTGATTTCTTCCTCTCTTCCCACACCCCTCCTTCTCCCAGCCATTCCCCAGCCACTTATACTTGCATTACTTTCATTCTCTATGTTCAACAGTTCATTAAAGTGTTCTCTCCATCTGTTCACTTTTTCCCCCTTCTCCACTAGTAATCTACCATTTTTATCTTTCACTCCCCAACTCACTTCTTTGGCACCCTGTCTAACTCTCTTTACCTCTTTCCAGAACATTTTCTTATATTCCCTCTCAAAATTCCTTCCAAATTCCTCATCCACTCTCTTCTTACTCTCTTATTAATCTTTTCACCTCTCTCCTCCTCTCTACTTATAACCCTCTCTTCCTTCTCTCAACTTCTTCAACGCCCCTGTTCCTCATTCACTCACTACCATATATGCTTTCTTTTGTGACACAGCCTCTCTCACCTCTTCAGTCCACCATGCTGTTCCCTGCACCCCCTTTCGTCTTCTCTTTACCCCACATACCACCTCACATGCTGCACAGATTTCTTCTTTGAATATCTTGCACACACCTTCCACATCCTCCATCTGCTCCAATCTATATTTACCCAATCACTCCTCCACTTCCCTTATATATTCTGCCTTTTTTCCATCCTCTTATAACTTTTCTACCCTCCTTGTAAGAGCTACTTTCTCCTGTCCTTCCCTTCTCCTCTTTCTGCATTTTGTTTGGACTTTGATTCTGACCACCACCAAGTGGTGGTCCAAAAGTCCACTCCCCCAACCTCTACATACTCTTGCATCCATTACACACCTTCTCATCCTTTCATCCACACACACATAATCAATAATTGTCTTCCGTTCATTCAGTTCACCATCCACCCTTCTCATCACTCACCATGTATACCTATGGATCATTTTGTGCCTGAAGAAGGTATTAGCTATCACCAACCCCCTTCCCGGCACAAATGTCCACTAAAGCACTACTACTAGTAATGACAGTAATAATAATAATAGTAATAATAATGCCATTTTGTTCTGAACCAATGACAACAATCATCTTTAGGTGCCAGCACAATTATTTATGTAAGAGAAACTAACCATAATAATCTTAATGGTAATTTTACACTGATACCCCATTGATTAATGTGATCTCCCGGTCATTACAGTGATTTCCCATTCATTACAGTGCAACTTCATTCATTACAATGCTATCTCTATCACTGCTTACCATCTTTATCTCTTCTCTTGATTTTGATGACAATAGGCCCATCGTCATCGCCTTGGCATTGGCTTATTTCTTCATCCACGGCAGAAGTGTTGAGGGATTCATTGGACATGCGGAAGACGGCGTTGTCCTGGAATGAGAGTATACATGTTGGTAGATCGCTAAGCAAATGGCAAGAAGGATTGGAAGGTAGGTGGAGATGTAGATAGGTAAGTAATGGTACGTAGGGTGGAGGGTAAGTAAAGAGCTTGGTTGGTAGTTAATTGGTAGGTTGGCTGGAAGGTCGGTAGGTAGGTAGGTAAGTAGTTAACTAATTGGTAGGTAGGTTGGAAGGCAAGCAGAGAGGTATGTAGGTAATAAAAGGTAGGAAGGTAGACATATGTAGGCAGCAGAGTACATCAGTAGGTAGGCAGGGGGTAAATAAATAGTTTCATAGTTACATAGGGTAAATAGGTAGGTATATATAGTTAAGCACAAAGTCTGTTAAGCAAGTAAAGTATGAGGTAGGTAAGTTAACTGAACTGGAGTTGCCCACCCAGCAGAATGATATATGCAAGCTGACCATCGTAGCACACACATACCAACTTCGTCCTGCCATCTACCAACCTACATACCTACATTTTACCTACACTCACACATGTGCCAGTCTGCCTTACAATATGTCTGCACACATACATGTTTGCTGCCATCTTCCTTTATTAATGCAAACTATGGTGATCAATAAGTCCACTTTCAAGAAAGTAAAATATCCCTAACCCCTTGCACCTCAACTGAAAGTCAACTGTGGCCAGACTGAAGGTTGGATCTGACTAGTAACCAAGGAGACTCATTTTGACCTTATATCACTCAAGCATCTCCGACTTGTCAAATGGACTATTACGTTTATATGGCATTCAGGGTATTGGGAAATGCATTCAACAAGGTAAACAGGGAGGGTTTTGGGAAGGTTTTGTGCATATATGGTGTGGATGTTAAACTACTGAGTGGCATTAGGTGTTTTTATGATTACACACACACACACACACACACACACACACACACACACACACACACACACACACACACACACACACACACACAGTTATCTACACAAAGTGATTGAGAAAAGCAACAATATATAATTCTAATGGGTGATTTTAATTGTAAAGAGGTGAACTGGAAGTAATGGGACGCAGGAGATGGCGAAGGTTCGCTGTTAAACGTTGTAATGAATAATGTAATGACGCAGTGGGTCAAACAAGAGACACGATTCTGAGGTGATGACACACCAACAAGATTAGATTTACTGCTAACCAAAGAACCTGACGTAAATGAATCTTCGAAATATCTGTGTCCTATAGGAAAAAGTGATCACATGGTCACTGAGTTCCAGATGATAATAGGGAACATGGTGCCAAGAGACGAGCTTAATAAGCAGGGAATAACTTTGGGAAAGCACTCCTTACAGAATTGAGAAAAATTTTCGAAAATGCAGATTCGAGAAAATTCAGAGAAACAAGAGAGATTCAGAGGAAGTGGGATATCTTTCTAGACCTCTATAATTCAGGAGTGGAAAAGTATGTTCCAAGAGTAAGTGGGAAAGAAAACAGGAAAAAGGAGTGGTTTATAGAAGGTGTATGATAGCGAAAAAAGAGAGAGACATGGCGTGGAACAAATGGAGAAAGGGAGGTAACAGAACAAAGGAAGAATATAAAAGAACTAGAAATGAATATACAAGAATTCATAGCAGGAAGAAAGGAACTTTGAAAAAGGTATAATCAACAAATGTAAGGATGAATCCAAACTGTTTTACATATTTGTTAATGCCAAATTGAAACAAAAGGAAGGAATCACCAGACTGAAAGTAAAAGGAGAGGTCTATAAAGATGCGGCAATGCAAGCTGAAATAGTGAACAAATGTTTCCAATCAGTTTTTACTAATGAAGGGGAGTTTGTGGAGGGGGAGGGAGTGACTAGAAATGTAATGATAAAAGATATAAAAGTGGAAGTGCAGGAAGTGTACAAATTACTGGAAACTCAAGATGTAAGGAAAGCCCCAGGACCGGATGGAATTTCTAATTGGGTACTGAAGGAATGCAGAGAACAACTGGTGGATAAAATTCACAGTTTAATTGTGTGTTCGATGGAAGGGGAAAGTGCCTCGGGAATGGAAGAGAGCAAATGTGGTACCAATTTATAAGGGAGGAAACAAGGAAGAACCCCTGAACTATAGACCAGTGTCCCTAACCAGCATGGTTGCAAAATTGTGTAAGAGGATTCTGAAAGATAGATGGATAAAGTATCTGGAAGAGATGAATATTTTGACTGAAAGTTAATTTTGATTCGGAAGTGGAAGGTCATGTGTTTCCAACTTGTTGAGCTTTTACTCAAGAGCGATTGATGTGCTACAGGAGAGAGATGATTGGGTGGATTGTGTATTTAGATTTGGAGAAGGCCTTTGACAAGGTACCCCATAAGAGACTAATGTGGAACTTAGAGCATATAGGAGGACTGAAGGGTAACCTCCTGCAATGGATGAGACTTTTTGAAAGATAGACAAATGAGGACAGTAATAAAGGACAGGACGTCTGGATGGAGAGAAGTAACAAGTGGTGTCCCACAGGACTCGGTGTTGACACCAGTAATGTTCCTGATTTATGTAAATGATATGGTAGATGAAGATTACAGTTATGCAAGTCTGTTTGCTGATGATGCAAAGATCTTGAGGAAGGTAGAGGTTGAAGAGGACTGTAAAATGCTGCAGGGAGATCTGGATAGGATACATGATTTGAGCAGTATGTGGGAAACGAAATTCAACGCAAAAAAATGTAAAATATTGGAAATGGGTAAAAGCACCAAGAGGCCATCACTGAATTATTTGATGGGTAATGAACCAATCACAAAAGTGAGAGAAGTGAAAGATTTAGGAGTGCTGGTCCAGGATAGTTTGTCGTCTGAAAAACACATTAACAAGATAGTTAGAGAGACATATAAATTCTTGACCAACATAAGAGTAGCATTCCATTACATGAATGAAGAGAAGGTGAAAAAATTGATAGTGGCCATGATCTGCCCCAGGTTAGAACATGCAGCAGTAGTGTGGTCCCCACACAAAAAGAAAGATATAAATAAGATTGAGAGAATACAAAGAACAGCAACTAAGATGGTCCCCAGTCTGGCAGATCTGTCATACAGTGAGAGGCTAGAAAGGCTGGATTTGCCTTCCTTAGAGGAAAGGGGAGGGAGAAGTAACATGATTGCAGTGTTCAGGACTATGATGGGAGTAGATAAAATTGATAGAGAAGATCTGTTTTTATGGGATAAGAGAGCAACAAGAGGACACGGAATGAAACTGAAGAAGCCAAGCTGCTTGAAAGACATCAAGAAATATAGTTTTCTGTATAGATGCACAGACCTGTCAAACAGACTGGACAAAGAGATCGTCCAGTCTAAAAACTTAAACGAGTTTAAAGCAAAATTTGACTTACTGAGAAAAAGAGACGGGACCCCACGAGCGTAGCTCATTTCCTGTGTATCACAATTAGGTAAATACAATTAGGTAAATATACACACATACACACACACACAAAACATATCTATCTATCTAAATACTTCATGACTATCAATCTAACTATATATTCCATCTATCTATCTACAGTATTTCTGTTTATATACTCCATCTGTCTATCTATCTATATACTCCATCTGTCTATCT
>JAGKTI010018840.1:7116-17408 GCA_018397915.1 Birgus latro | reverse complement strand
TAGTGAGTGGATGGGAAGCAGAGGCATGGAGCAATTTGAGAGACAGAAGTGAGAGTTATTTGTATGGAGGAAGAGAGAGGTGAAAATATTAGTAAGAGAGAGGAAGAAGAGTGGATGAGGGATTTGGAAGGAATTTGTAAAGTGGAAGGAGTATTAAAAAATGTTCTGAAAAGAGGTAAAGAGAGTAAGACAGGGTGATAAGGAAGTTAGTCGGGGAGTGAAAGATAATAATTGTAGATTGCTAGTGGAGAAGGGGAAAAAAGTGAGCAGATGGAGAGAACACTTTCAGGAACTGTTAAACACTGAGAATGAAAGTGATGCGAGAATAAGTGGGTGAGTAATGTCTGGGATAAGAAGGGAGGTGAGAAGAGACAAAGAAATCAGTAGGATGGAAGTAGTGGAAGCAATGAAGACGGTTAAAATGGGGAAAGCCCCAAGAACAGATGCAGTGTGGGGTGAAATGCTGAAGCATGGTAGTGCAATGGATATGAAAGATGTGCAGACTGGCCTAGTGCAGGAGGATTGGAAAAGGAAAATGTGAAAAAAGAAGTGTGTGGTAATCATAGGAGCTTTGTCTTCTTAGTATAATAAGAAAAGTGTATGGTAGAATACTTATTGACAGAGTTAGGGAAATAACAGAGGAATTAGTTGGTGTAGAACAGAAAAGTTTTAGGAAGAGAAGAGGTTGCATAGATCAGATATTCATTCATCGGACTTTAGTGATAAGGTTTCTAGAGAAGGGAAAGAAGTTGTATGCAGCCTTCATGGATTTGGAGAAAGCATACGACAGGGTGGATATACAAGGAATATGGAAAATATTAAGAATATATGGAGTAAATGGGAAACTGTTGAATGCCGTGAAGAGTATGTATGAGGGGGCTAAGGCTGCAGTGAATGTGTGTAGTGAATTGAGTGAATTTTTCTATTTGAATGTTAGATTGAAACCGGGATGTGCCATGTCTTCATGGTCGTTCAATCTGTATATGGATGGGGTTTAAAAGAAATACAAGGTAGGGCAGTTGATGCTGGAACATTCCTAATGACTTAGGGCAGCGTTTGAAAACTCTTTGTACTGTTTTTTTGCAGATGATACTGTGTTGTTAAGTGAAGACGAAGGGAAACTGCAAGGCTTGGTGAATGAGTCCGGTAGTGTGTGTAAGAAACGGAATCTAAAGGTGAATGTAGGGAAGAGTAAAGTTACTGTCATCGAGAGAAATGAAGTCACTGGATGTACAGTGCGGTTGGGTGATGAGGAAATGGAAAATGTGAGTACATTAAATACTTAGGTAGTGTGATCAGTATGGATGGAAGTTTGGAGGATGAAGTGCTTGAAATGTTACAACAAGGAAGGAAGGTTGCTGGTTCTTTGAAAGCAGTGATAAGAAACAGGGAAGTGAGCATGGAAGTAAAAAAGTTGTTGCATGACAGCATTGTGGTACGAACTCTAACGTATGGAAGTGAAGCTTGGACCTTGTTGGATGGACACAAGTCAAAAGAGTGCAGTAGAAATGAGTTATTTGAGAGGAGCATGTGGAGTTACATTGAGAGACAGACTGACAAATGAGGAAGTGAAGGAGCATTGTGGTGTGGATGTGGATGTGATAGAAAGCTCTGGGAGAAATACTGGTACACTGAGGTGGTTTGGCCATGTGGAGAGGATGGGGAGTCAGAGACTAACGAGGAGAGTGAATGTGGGTGAGGAGGGGAGGGAGAGGAAGGGGGAGATGAAGGATGAGATGGATGGATGGAATTGAGAGGTATGTTAGGAAGGGGTGTGTGAGTTGGAAGCAAGGCAGTGAAATGGAGGGGTAAAGGGTGACATGGTGGCGATTTGTTTGTGGCCAGCCTTTACGGAATTAAGGCACCTGGCAATAGATAGGTGGATAGTCTTGTTGCCTTGTGGTCTAAGGGTTGAACGCTCTAATCAGGACGACGATCATTCGAGACAGTAGGAAGTTCATCCAATCTTAAATGCTGTGGCTCTTTACCTTGAGTTGTTCAAACAGAAAAAAAATTGTGCCTACATACTGAAGCTGTGTTTGTACTGTAGTAGTTGCAACTTTAGGCTCCTCTTGTAAAGAAGCCATTGAAGTGCAGGCATAAGTTACCTTTTTTCCTGTAGTTCACCATACTCTTTTCTAGGAAAAGGGAGGGAACTGAGGGACGTTTGCATAACCCGGCAGCTCCACCACCTTCTTGTATCGGTGCTACCTCATGAGGACGTCTTTCTCCAGCACCGACTTTGTGCTTCATGTAACAATACAACAGTTTAGGCTCGACTTGGGCCATCTTCGGGTTCACTAGGATCCATGTCGGACCAAGATTTTTCTGCATTCACAATAGGCATAGTTTCAATATTGTTGTATAATTTCCTCTTTTATATACTCGTATATTTGATTCAGGGCAAGAGTACTCTTTCCGGTCCTCGAGGCCCAACATATTCATTTTCACGGCACAACTAGAGATGGAGTTAATGTCTGCCTCCTTGCTTTCATATTCATGCCATCGGTTTAGGTACTGGTTACCCAGTGTGAGATGTGGTATTGCTACTGTTTTTTTCCCAGTGCACAGCTTCCAATATTGAACATGGGATTGTGCTCACTCTCCTAGTTCACTAATGTATTTCCCGCAAATGCTGATAGATCGCACCTCACCCTAAAAAATCTACCGCCACCAAATATCCAAATTATAAAGAGAGCGAACATCATATTTTAATAACTAGTGGAATCTAATCTCTTTAAAAATTTGGAACTAAAAGTTTTTATAGCACCTGAATAGTACCTGAGCCTTGACCAGTAAAAAGCGCACAATAACCTCTTAAACGCGGGTATGATGTATGGAGTGGCCATGATTATATTCGAGCTAACAAAACTATGCACTAGTACTGACCTTCGGCCTGCTCAGAATTTCACCATAGTTTTCAGTTCTCTACAGAATGATTGCTCTTTCCAATCGTATGCCGTAATTAGAGCCCGATCATTCCCTTTTCACACTAAATTAAGCCCTTCAAACTGGGGACGGCTTTGGTATGGTGAACACAATCGTCTGACAGACTTTTTTGTTGACGAAGAAGACAGTGAAGACAACCTACCCTTTTATAATTGTGAAGTATTCAAGGGTATGTGGAGCTATGAAGTGCCCCTGTTTCTTCAATTCACTATTTAATTATTGAGTCTATGGCATATTGTTTGGATTATAGATTCTTATATTCTTGAGCCATCCTGACACCGAAATAATGTCCACCTTTCATTTTAACAATCATCCTTTTTGTACCTTCCAGGCAATATAAGACTTCTGTTATTTCAGGTGCCGTACTTTGCTTCCTTTCTGTCTCACTCACCTTCCATCTCCCTCCCAGCCACGACTCCAGCAAGGCCTCAACCATCATCATCCATGCCTCTGCAAAAACCTCATCTCACCTTTCATTTGCCCTCCCCTCCTCCCGACAGTCTCACACCCCTTCATTCCTGCCTTTCTAATAGCCTCATCTACAATCCCTTTGCCTTCCTCACAGCCTTATCTTCCCTCACATCCTCTTCTTTTATCACCCCTGCCCCCCTCACCGCCTCATCATCCCTCACTGCCTCATCATCCCGCACAGCCTCAACACTCTTCACCCCTACCTCCTTCACAGCCTCACCGCCCTTTACCTCTACCTCCCTCACAGCCCTATCTTCTCTCACAGTCTCATCTCTTTTCACCCATGCCTCCCTCACAGCCTCATTTTTCCTTCTAGCCTCACTGCCCTTCACCCCGGCCTCTCTCACAGCCTCACGGCTCTTCACCATTGCTTCACTCACAGCCTCATTACCCTTTACTCCTTCCCCTCCAGAGTCTCACCTCCCTCTACCCCTTCCTCCTTTACAGCCTGATCTCGCTTCATCCCTTCTTCCTTCACAATCTCACCTCCCTTCATCCCTGCCCCTATCACAGCCTGACTTTGCTTCACCCCTTGCTCCTTCACAGTCTAACTTCTCTTCGCCCCTTTTCCCTTACCGATTCAACTCACTTCACTCCTAGTTCCCTCACAGACTCATCCCCCCCTCATCCCTGCCTTCCTCACAGCCTCACCACCCGTCGCATTTATTTTTTTTACCTCTCCTCACTCCTGCCTCCCTCACCTTCCTTCCACTGCCTCCTTCACCTTTCCTTACCCAATGTTTTCCTCATTTTCCCTCACCCTTGCCTCCCTCGCTGCCCCTACCTCCCTTACCTTCACCCTTGATTCCCTCACTCTTCCTTATCCTTGCTTCCTTAATTTCCATTCATTCTTGCCTCCCGCGCCACTCTCGCTTCCCTCGTCTCCCTCACCACTGCCTCTGTCACCTCCTTCACCCATGCCTACCTCACCTCCTTCACTCTTGCACCCCTCTGCTCCTTCACTCTTGCCTCCCTCACCTCCTTCACCCCTGCCTCTGTCACCTCTTCACCCCTGCCTACCTCACCTCCTTCGCTCTTGCCTCCCTCTCCTCCTTCATTCTTGCCTCCCTTACCTCCTTCATCTTTGCCTCCCACACCTCTTATCACCCCTGCCTTCCAGACCTTCTTTCACTTCTGCCTTCCTCACCTCCTTTCACTCCTTCCTCCCTCACCTTTTTTTCTCCTGCCTCCCTCACCTCCTTCATCTCTCCCTCCCTCAACTCCTTCACCCCTTCTTCCCGCACCTCCTCCACCCCTGCCTCCCTCACCTCTGCTTTCCTCGCCCGCTTTACCACTACCTTTCCCACTTCCTTCACTCCTACCTTCCTCATCCCTACTTTCCCCTGCCTCTCTTACCTCCTTCACATCTGCCTCCCTAATCTTCTTTCATTCCTTCCTCTCCCATCTTTGTTCACCTGATCCTCCCCCAACCCCCTTCACACATTTCTCTCATTTGCTTCCACTCCTTCCTCCCTCTCCTACCTTCACCCTTGCTTCGCCCACTCCCTTCACCCCTGCCTCGCCCACTCCCTCTCACCCCTTCAGTAACCCTCTCGCATTTCCTCCAGGAGCAGCTGATGTTACGACCTCCCCGCTCCACCGAGGACCTACCCCGACATCGCAAGCTTTCCAGACTCAGGACTTTCGGCAATCAGATCCGGTTAGTGCGTTGTCGTGCTGTCTCTCTCTCTCTTTCTCTCTCCTCTTACGGTTTATGCTTACCCCCTGGTCTTATCTCACATGCCTTGCTCTCTCTTGTCTTGGAGCTAATCTGCCTATTGATCTAGCTCACCTATGGTCTTCCAGGAATTGTTGCCTATCTCACATTTTGTATAGGGTACTTCACTTTCCTTTTAGTCCTTTTTCTGTCTCTTCTCACGGCTTTTCTTACGGTTAAGTTTGTCATGACTTACTACTTTATCAAAGTCAGTCAAGTGAAGGATGTTTTGCTCGAGCATGCATGTTTTACGAGTACATTATTTTGTTCTCGAGTGATGGCTGTTGTTATCATTGGCTTCTTTTTCTTGCATCGCTGCTTATGGATTTCCCTCCTCTCCTGTTCATCTCTACGTCTCGGGGCTTCTCCTTCCCTACCATCCATCCACTTACACGTATCCAATCCTATCGTTATCCTCCCCTCTACTTATCCCTTTCCCCATCTTTTTTATGCCCCGCTCTCACCATTCCCCATCCACTCTTCATTTTCCCCATCTTCCATCGTTCTACAATCTGCTGTTCCACATGTCCCTCAAAACCCCCAAATTCTATTTGTCCCACCATCCTACGTGATTTTCTCCGTATGCACACTCATCCATTTTCCCTCTTACTGGCACCGGTTTCCTTGTCTCTCCGATCCCCCTCCTCCTCGTGTTATCACTCTCTCCTTGCCTACCTTCTCCCCAATCTCCTCATTCTACCGCTTCCCCTTTTTCTGACTGCTGCTTGCCTTCCTCTCCACCACCTGGACAGGAAGAAACACAACGCGCGTGTGAGGGTGACCCATCATATGCGTGACCAGGGGGCTATCTGGCTCTGACCCCTACTTCACCCTGCCTCTGCCACCTGCCTCACCCTGCCTCACCTAAAGCAGGTCGGCCATATTACCACTTAACCATGTAGCCTCGGGCACCCTCACCCTTCATCTCCTGCCTCACCCTGTAGCTTGCCTAACTCTGTCACCACTCTGTTCATGTGTGATGTTGCAAGTGTAAGAAGTACAGTAGTATTTGAATTAACTCGTACACGAGTGTTCACAACAGAGTGCGCCTTTATTTATTTGCGCATCATTTCATCGATTGTTGTATTTTTGTGATTATGTGAAGATAAAGTTGCTTAATATCTTCTCTGCATATATTTGCTTATAAGCCATTACTAGAAGCACGGTATGCCAGTTTGATATTGTTCAAATAATAATAAAAATAAAGAAAAAGAAAATTAGAGTGGAAAACGTATCATGGCAAGTCAGCAGTTACCTTCAGTAATTTGTTGTGTTGACTACATCGTGTACTGGTTTTACAGTTACAGTCAAGAACTCACTGTGTCACAAAGAAGTTATTTTAAACTTGAATGGCGAGTTGTAATGTCATCGTTACGGAGTTAATATCGTGCTCCGTACGACGAGCAGTGTGCAATGGGACGATTTTTGCGAGCTAAGGGTGTACAAGGGAGAGAAATCCATCGCAGTCCTTCAGAACAACAGGCAAACATTGGTGTGCATGTCTCTGCGTATGATTTGGTTAACGGGGTCAGAAACGATCGTACAATTTGATAATGAACGACTCGACCATCAGCCCCCAATTATCGTCTCACTGCACACTGCTCTTGTTTGGCGAAGACAGAAACAAAGAATCTATGTTACCACCGTAGGGGCGACTCTGAACTCATCGGTCAAGGCTGATATTAATTTATTATAACACAGAGTTTGTACCTGTACCTGCTGATATTATGCACATGTAGTCAACACATCCCATCGTTTAATAACTGCGGATATTTTTTGATTCACCGTCGTATATATCTGTACTACTAAGTCGTATTTCAAGAATGTTGTCATAACTGAAATTATATGACTTTTTTTTTTCTAGTTGCGATGTCAAAAAAAACGGTACTAAAATAAAAAACTTTCATCCAGTCAAAGAACTTCATGAGGTTTTTCTCATTTATTTATCTAATGATATTACACCATTGCACTGCTGAAGCAAAATCAATATATGTGACTACAAAATAATTAAATGACACTCACGGTGTCATCGTCAGCTTAACAGTTTGTTGGCCTTATGTCACCGTATTTGATCAGGTTTAATGCTTTCACCTTCGTGTTACGCAGTTCGTTCTTCCGACTGTGATTTCAGGCTGCATGAAACAGAAAAGAGCTTTGCCTGTCCGTTTGTGGGATGAATCGGTGTTTTTAGTGAGCTTCTTAAATTCGCCACTAGTGCATGTTTTAATGTACAAGCATGCATGCTTGAGAGTTCCCTGGATCATATTCTCGTGAGTTTGGAAATTTTCTACGCGCCTCTTCCCAACCAGTTTAATGCTCGTGTGACATGACATTATTTTCTTATATATTATTCGTGGAAACTGTGTCGATATAAATATATTATGGTCCCAGTGACACAGAGAATATAATAAGGGCGAATGTAGTAATTGATTATGGAGAGGTGCCAGGGACTCGCCTAGGCCCACGAGAAGATCTCCCTCCCGACCCTAAGCTTATTAATGTTACACCCGTAATCAGTGTACAGTAGGTAAATCTTACTGTAGCCAGGTACAGTTCATTTATGTGTGTGCGTGTTCGCTGTATGCCTGTTGTCTGTTCTTCCTTACTGCAAGTAAGGTATTGCTGTCGCTGTCGGTAGAGTGTACAGTCCTGTGCTTTGAACTAAATTGGGAACGGGAAGGCGTTACCTTTATTTTTGATGAACATCTGTGAAACTCCTGTTGTTTTTAAGTTTGATTTATTGGATCCCACATTACGAAGTCTAGTCAGCCGACACACAGAGAGGCCAAACACATTCTATCTTCGCCATGTGCATGAGAAATTACCTTAATAAAAAAAAATATAGGCACATCTTCCCCTTCACGTTTTGAGTTTTAAGCGTACAGGCGTTAGAATTTTAGTTCCCATAGTTAATGCAATAACGCAGTGTCTCCTTACTCCCCCAGAACTGTGCAGTATTCTCTCACAGTGTGCTATTTACAGCCTCTATTGGAGTGAGAGTATGCGCAGGGGTGAAAGATCTGTACATTCATTCTTCCCTCAATTAGGCAACGAACCAATTATTTGTTAGCTGAGGAAATTTGATAATCCTCTTCCTTAGCGTAAGCGATTTATTTTTTACTGTACACCTTACTGTTATCCTACATATTATGGTGCAGAATACTCTTCGTCGATAATATAAAGATCAAAATGATAGTCACGATTGGATATAATGGTGTTATATGCAATAAAAGTGAAAGAGCAAAAATAAATTACTGAGGAAGACGTGTTACGAGGTCTTCTTTACCAATGAGAATGCGGTTTTATCTGCCGTATGTCTGGTTGGCCTCGGGGATTTCGTAACGCTTCTTCATTTGCGATTTATTCTGAACATTACAGCATCATGATCCTACTGTATGTTGCTGATACAAACTGTGTCAGTATTATGTAAATAATCATTGCATACATGATAAAGTAAGCTGTAAGATGGAAAATAAGTAGCTAAGGAAGAGCCACTAAGAAATCTATGTCAACCAGAACACAGATGTAAGTCATAAGCTGAGCACCCATGTCTGTCCTCTCGTCTTCTTGCCATACTATGCTTTGCTTTTCAGTATCCTACTCACTTTCCTTCATCTCTCCAAAGTAGTCATGTACCTTCCGGCTTCACTCTAACCAACATGGTAACACTGACGGCAATCAACTTTCCCTACCCTGCAATGCTTCACCCCAGCGTGCCCTAACTTACTCAGTCCTAGACTACCTGCACTACCTTACCGAAGTTCTCATCTGCCCAGCCGTCGCACACATGCCGCTACCTCCGCCTCTGATAGTTTAACCATACCCAGAGCCACTACATCCACTCCTGTCCCACCAGTAGTATCGGACTTTATTTTCCCTGGCTTGCCCAGTCACGTCCAGTGAATACGTCCTCACTTATTTTCCTTCTGCATTGTCTGACCTTCGCTCTTCCTGTCCCACCCCAGTCTGTTAGCTCCACCCACCCTCACTGTCTCATGCCACCCTGCCCCACCCCACCTTATCTCAGCCTGAACCGTCTGGCTCCGCCCCGGCTGAGGAAGGTCTCTGTCAGGTTCCTGCGGCGACTCCAGCTGTCTCACCCGGCGAAGGATCAGTTGGTGTCTCCGGCCGGGTCATCAGACTCCGACCCCGAGTGCGGCCCACCCTCCGGTCCTGCCCCGCCCCCCGATGCCTGCTGCCCATCCCCGCACGTCAAGTACATGGCGGTCAGCGGCGCAGACCCCACCTGGCCACACCCCTGAGGCGGATCTGGCACAACACAACCTCGCTACCAGCACTAACACTACCACAAACATGGACGGTACTTTACGCAACTGCATGCACAAAGAAAAATAGTGCATATTTTAAGTCTGGGGACATTTGAACGGCTGTTAACATTAAAGCAGCTGTTATTTTTTTACAACTCTGGCTATTTGAATGGCTGTAGATTTTTGTATAGGTGTGAGTTTCAGCACAGCCGATGACATGTCAATAGTTTCAATTTTTCAGTAACTTTGTATCCTTTTAATCGTAGTAATTTTTTAATAGACGACAACAGCTGTCCACTTGATGGCTGGTTATTTAAAAGCAGGTGTGCTGGTTTTGACGAACTGACCACTTTTTTCAGGCAACAGTAGTCAATCTAAGGTGGCTGTGGTTTCACTATAGGTAGTACTATTTTAGTAGGGAGATTGTGGTGTCAAGGAACTCGATTACGAAAATGAAGAAAAAAAAACGAGAATTATAGCATTACAACGAAATAACAAAGTCTTCATTACTCTCGAGCCTCACCTCACTTTTTCCTTTCCTGCCTTCTGTTTGGTTCTTCGTATCGTCCACCTCACTTACCCATTACTTCCTCTTTTCTTCACTCAATTGTTTATAATGATTTATTGTTCCCATATCTGTATTTACCTCGCATTCCTACCTGTATATTATTCTTCATATTCGTCATCTTCCTTTCCCTCGTTAATTTCCGTTTTCTCTTGAGTCCTAACAATGATTTTCTTCATTCCTGCCCATATCTTTCCGCTCTCCTCACTTTACTTTCCGTATTATCACAATTCTTCACTTGCCTGTTTCACATCCCCCATAAATCTTGAAACAAACACACACACACACACTCTCTCTCTCTCTCTCTCTCTCTCTCTCTCTC
>JAGKTI010018839.1:0-12717 GCA_018397915.1 Birgus latro | reverse complement strand
TATATCTATATCTATATCTATATATATATATCTATCTAACTCTCTCTCTCTCTCTCTCTCTCTCTCTCTCTCTCTCTATATATATATATATATTGTTTTCATACAAGTTTACTGTTTTTTGTGAATACACTTGTTTAATGTTCATATTTTGTGTTTTAGTTGCATTCCTGTAATTAGGGGGAATGGTGTGAGCTTCACTGCTCGTATTATTCATTCATTAAGTTAACTTTATAACA
Organism: Birgus latro; assembly: GCA_018397915.1. Lineage (NCBI taxonomy): Eukaryota > Metazoa > Arthropoda > Malacostraca > Decapoda > Coenobitidae > Birgus > Birgus latro. Next base: position 12,481 of record JAGKTI010018839.1, on the reverse strand, counting down.
TGAGCAGAAATTAAAACTTTCAGTTATTGAAAAGCTGTAAAATATCTAAGATTTTACTTCGTGTATCTGGTAGTTACCACTACAATTATCTTTACTCATCTTTAATATTAAAACTTGTACCTAAAATTATTTTTCAGCTTACCAGGAGCGTGAAATACTGTTAGCAGCTCTCGTGATGCTCAAGAAGGGAGTTACACCAGATCTCCCACAACTGCGTTACATGGTATTTGAAGGACAAACATCATGGAGCAGGAGAGGAGAACTAACCCTCCTTGTAGTACCCAATTCACTGAAAAGTACAACGATGTAAGATTGTATTTATTTAAAAATTTCCAAAATACCTTTGCTTTTCTATATCCCTCTGATACAGTGCATGGATTAACTGTGATGGTCATACAATAATAAATGGTTTACTATGACATTCACTGAATCTTGACGACTTCCCTGGGTCGAATCTTTAAGGCTTTAACTTCATCACTATGTACTACACGCTATTTTTCTGACAGCGTACAAACAATACCCGCAAGTACAAAATGCCTCCGAACTTTGGAAAACTTTGGGACAAAACGTAATGTATTAATGTTACAAACATAACACAATCCACACAACCACCTTACTGCGGCTGGAGCTACAATAGGTAACACAGGTGTGGTCTTTACTATGAACGCTGAGCTAATATTCCAGCCAAGCACGAGCACCATAACAGTATTACCTACTACATCACGAAATATAAAGGCACATGTGGAGAGGCTGGCTGCTACAGCACAGTACAGTACATGCTAAAAGTTCCATAACTGCGTGAGTAATAACGAATTAACGGCAAAATAACCCACTCCACATACCAAAAAATCCTCCGTGTACAAGGGAACAAATAAGGCTTAGTTCCACTAGAACGGACCAGGAAATGTTACTGTGTTTCTACAAAGACCTCACACAGGGTGATGATTGCATGAATTTTAGGCATCTTGCTCCGGTGAAAGCTCAGTCTCTTGGGCACAAAGGGGGGGGATGATATTCCCGAGTAAGACCTTGATATATAACCCTGCTAGGTGACGGGAGAGCACTACCTCTCCCAGCCGGACAGCTACCCAGGTGGGACACGAACTCAAAGCCCTTTGGTCTCGAGTCAAGAGGTCTACCACTGAGCCACCCTGCCCCCTACGACAGGGTATATGAGCTACAACAGCGTTGTGGGAAATACTGATTAATGGGTTCCTAACTTAGGTATCTGGCCACATGACACTGATACATGACCCTCAATGAAACAAGCAGAGATTTTTAAGGGTTTCATATGGAAGTGGTCTTGGAGATGAAATATATTAATGCTTGGTAGACAAGGATTTTAATCATCCAACATCTTTACTTTGCTCCTTGTTTGATTCAAGGTCTAGAGATACGTGGTGTGTGTGTGTGTGTGTGTGTGTGTGTAAGCGCGCGCATGCGTGTGATGTGCATTGTGGTGTGAAAAGTGACGTGGACTGTGATTTTATGGTCTGTTGTATATGATCTGTGGTGGTGTGCTCAGACTTTTCATCTTTAGTACCACATTCTAGCATTTAACTAGTGTAATGGTTGAATTAGGTTAACAAATTGGAGTATAATACCACTGAACCATCTCCACAACACAAGGATATGAGATGTTTAGTCTACCCTGTACAACACTGGCCAGACAATACATGATTCTGCATCCCTTTCAAAGACCTCCGTGCGGTGGCACTCACGTAACTGATCTGCTCTACTACCAGTTGTAAAACATGCTCTACTACAGGCTATGTCCCTCAACTCCCTTACTATTCCTCAAAAAAACAATGGTCAACCTCAGGAAGAGGACAGCTTCAGCCTGCAGTCCAACGGTTTTTTGTACTGATGAACCAAAGGTTGCAGCTACTACTATGCTATCCAGCCGTATCAAACCGACTTCATTCACAAGCATTTATTTGGTGTTGATGTTATGGCCCAAGACTCACCTAAACATGGGACTCAGGTTTTTAGGTGGAAGTTGCTGTTTTCCTGCAGTCAGTGATGTTGCCATATTACCTTGCCAGCATCAGTTTCTACTATACTGTATGCACTGTATAATGCATGGAAACTATGGGATGCCCCAGAGAGGAGTAGTTGCTTAACTGCAGTTGGCATATCTGTTGGGCCAGGTGTGACTGGGAATGAACAGCAACAACTACTTGTATCCGGCATATAGAAAGCTCAGTTATAAGATGGAATATTCTGGGGAATTGAATGTGTTAATACCGGTGTGTGGTCCATTTCACTTGGCAAGCTGTTGATAGTTCTCCCCACTTTTGTACTTCTCTTTCCTTACCTGCGAATCCAACTTCACTTCAAATTTATAGGCCAAAAACAATCAAGAGGATATAACTGAGTAAGGGAACTTTTCCAAAATATTTTTGGCAAAAATCTTAATTTTCCCACACCTTGCACAGCCAAGAGACTTGTTTAGACTCTGATCATTCGTTCGTACCATTTATAAAGGCTTCAACGTGCTTGCATGTGTCAGCCTTGGTCACCTAATGGTGGAACTCCAAACTGTTCGATCTCAGGCAGTCTCCCTATTCAGTCCCCTATCCCTGAGGTCACATTTTATGACATGTAACACTCTATGATGATGCTGTAAATATCAATCCATCTATAACCAGATGCCACAATCCCATAAGGGGTGGCCGTTAGTCTTTGAGTCACTTGTTGACACACAGGGAACACATAAGGGTTGGTTATTTGGTTACAACCCAGCATTGTCAATGGTTTCCTGACTTACAGGATACCATTAGGCTTGTCACTCAATTTAAAGCCACCTGAAAAGGATAGAAGCATAATAAAGAGTAACAGGAAATATGGGAGAAACAGGAAGAGAGGAAAACAGACACGGAAAAAGAATGATAAAGATGAATGAAGAAATAGGCAGCACTACATCCAGTGAGTGGATGATGGTCACCACCACCTACCACCTCTCTTGATCATTAACATTAATTTTAGTAAACATTCAACCTCAACATCAATGGATATAAAATGGGTTAATCAGAGTGTACCGAGTAGTAATTTAATTAAATGGTGATCACTTACCATGACAGGGGACAGAGTGATGTTTGGGTGTCAGGGCAGGAGGTATTTTCAGGGGATGACTCTACCTAGACTCTAGATGTAGGTGAAAAACTATTCTGACAGCATCAAGTAACAAAACTTTGCTGAAATAAGAAAAAGCACACTGTGAGTGATGGCAATGTGGTGAGAGAGAAAAGGCACGGGGTGAGTGGTGTATGTGTGGAGGGGCAGTTGATCGAGTGTACACAGACCATTTCATGGCCCATAATTTTAGCCATGTTGATTTCTGGCAATTTGTTTTTAAAAGAATTCTACAAAAAGAAAATTTTTTGTTTATTCTAGGTGGGGTGATTTTGTCTACATGGTCTGACATTGCCCAATAAGGGGGTAGTCCACAATGCAAACCAGCATCAAGAGGACACTGTATAGGAGCCACCACACAGACATAAATATTTAAAGAGATTTATGAGACTGGTCACTCTCATTTTAAATGTCAAGACCAACTTGCCTAGCCCCGGGCCCCTACACTCCTCTGTGGGGTGACATAGGATTGGATAATGGATGAAAAAAAAAATAGTAGGCTTTACAATGAATAACAGTATAAAATAGTAACGTAATCTAATACACATACGATCCCTTAGTTCATGTATAATTATATACACAATGATTACAGTGGCACTTTGTCTATTCAATCTTTCTTGGATGATTAAACAGCAGCAATACATTTTATCATAAAGTTATGGAATTCCAAAAGCATTTACTATACCACATGCATTGTAACCTGACAGATTCATAACCTCTTTCAGCTCAGTTGGTGGCCAAGTGTAGTTAGCTAAGAGGGATTTGGCTAGTAACCATGGAGACTCATTCCTAACTCAAAACTGACACTCATCAAATTTCACACAACCATAGGAGTGTCACAGTTCTGGCTGGTGAAAACAAACTGACTATTGCAGAATTTAACACATCTCTTTTTTAATGAAAGGAAGGAACCAAAAAGCCAAGTTTGGGAACTATAGTTAACAATGGAAATCTAGAACCAATGTTATATTAGGGTTTAGTGATGATTAAAGCTTTGTTACCCTTTTCATATGTTGTTGTACTGATTGGTACACTCCATTTAACTTGGCTCAAATTTTTATCCATTTCCAGCTTGTTTCACACAGATCAGAGGCAGAAAATGAGAATACCACATGTCTACATCCTTTCTATGGCACTGCTTTGTGACTAGCACCATATTCTAGAGTTACATTATGACCCAGCTTTCAAGGTTATGAGATAATTTTATGCCAACTTTAAGTGAATGAAAATCATAATCAGGGTAGCATAACAAAGTGCCACTGTGTTACTATGATAAGTGGAATGTATCAAAATATAAACCTTCAATAAACAGTAAATGAACACAAGATACATAAGTAGAATAGGACAGGTATTACAATCTGATTTTTTTCTCCAAAAATACTGGGCACCAATATATAAACAGCGTGCCTTTTAAGACTTCTGGCAACTTCAGGATATCTAACGGTTAATTCCATATAACCAAATTTTAGCGCCTGGTGGTTTAGTGGGTAATTACAGTGCACCAGTTGGACTGAGCCGGTGAAAGTTTATATCCAAGGGGTGGTTGAGGTTTATTGCTCATGTAATGTCACTCAGGGATGAGTGAGGCTGGTCACTCTCATCTTAAACGTCAGGACCAACTTGCCTAGCCCCAGGCTCTTACGCTCCTCATGGGGCAACGCAGGGTTGGATGATGGGTGGATGAAAAAAAAAAAAAGCTGTATGAACATAGGTCTGAGCCTCTATGGGCAAAACCAGTCACCTTAATTTTATCATATCCTTAATTTTATCATATGTTTGTATCATCTATAAGGGCTTCAACATGCTTGCATGCAACGACCTTGGTTGCCTAATGGTGGCTCTCCACACTGCTTGATCTCTGGCAGCCACCCTGTTCAGTCCCTTATCCCTGAGGTCACACTCTATAAACACATCCCAGGTCCTTTTCAGTCTGCTTCTTGCAACCCTACTCCCGACATTCACATTTCTCACCCTAATAAAGTACAACAATTAACCCATATAGTTGAACTTACACAATTTTTTACTCAAAATTAGGCAAAAAATAACGATTTTCTAAAAAAAAATTTACAGGACACCCTATACTGTATAACAACAGTGAACTGCACTCCATCTGTTAAATTTGTGAGCAACTCTAGCTACAACAAACAATTAAAAACCTGTCATGGCTATAATGTGATTTTTAAATACGAGTTTCAGTTTTGTTAAAACTTTTACTGTTATAATTTTTTTGGTTATTCCGAAATACTGTACATGTGCTGGTACTGTGCGGGATATGTTAAAGTCATATTTTTGGTGCCAAAATGCCAGAATCATTGACATTTTCTAGATACAGTAAGACCTCACTATAACGGACTAATTGGGGCTCAGGCCAGTCCGAAATATGTGATTTTCCGATAAAAGCGACATCCGAACTTATCCCTGCTAATCCGAACTTTTTCCGATATATCAGACATTAGTCCGGATTGCATCAGCAGTTTTCACCACCACTGCAGTATTGTACTGTGTTATACCTTCACTACATTAATCAAATGATATAATAATACTGTACTGTGCACTGAAAAACATGTCTTTTACTTGTCTTATTGTGGTGAACATAGCTGAAGTTGTCAGGCAGTCCGGACTGCTTTCTGGCTATATCGGACTTTTTCCGATATATAGGAGTTTAGTCCAGTAGCACCTCGAGTCCGATAAGAGCGAATTCCGGTCTACTGAAGTCCATTATATCGAGGTTTTACTGTAAATGGAATTGAGGGAGAAAGACAAGGAAAAGCTGTTCTGAATTACAGATAAGAGACATTTCACTGTTTGCCAGATTTTTTAGGACATTATTGAATGATCGGTCATACTAGTATGCACTACATTACAAACTTCCTGGTAATATGAGAGATAATGACTGCTTTATCACTGTACCTATGACACAAAAATTAACTCTCCCTGTCTTATGCATTACAGTGAAACTAATTTTGTGACCAAATCTGCAATGCCATTCCATATAGCAGTGATAAAACAATTCTGTCACATTTACGGCTGCCCAATATTGAACCATCCATCAAACAGCCCAGCACTGCCCCACTGGGAGTGTAGGTGCCTGGGGCTGGGCTTCTTGGTCCAGATGTTTATGATAAGATAGAATAAGTGTTTCCCCATGCAACAGACTCCATCCACCCCTCAGTAACATACCCTTATGGATCACATCTGGTTGGAGAGTTATAATTTACTAGATTACCAGGTACACTTGAAAACTGTATAAGGGCAAGAGGACAAATGCACATGAGTACATAGCATGATGGCCCACCTCTGATATCCCTGTGTGCATCTGAGAGCCATCCCATTGTGGGAAAAGCAGTCAAGTGCTACAAGGATGAAGTTTCAGTCACAATAATATAAATCTTAATCAAGATTTCTTGAAGAAGTCAAGGCCAATTTATTTCACAATACAATGCACAAGCCATAATTAATTAAACTTAGTATAACTGTGCTGAACTGTTTGCTTACAAATATTCTCACTCTATGTTTGCCTAACAACAACCACCTACCAACTTAAAAACTACTGAACCTACCTCTCTACGAGCTTGCTCTCTAACTATCTTAGCTGTCTAACATTCAATCAGTACAGTACGTCCTCATTACATGTACTTTCTTTTAATTATTTTTTCGTTATGATATCCATAATTTGATGATGAATGAATGAGTGAAATGAAAAAAAGCCTATAATTGGTTACAAAATAGCTGCCTAATTAAAGCTCCAGAGTTATATATGAAACTGCTTTTCCAACTTCTCTGATTTTGTGTATCAGCCATATGAGCAGAGCAGCAATATTTAAAAACACATCCCTACCTCGAAGCAATGACTACCTGTACACTGCTTAACTGCTTGTGGCAAGATGTGGTTCACTGAAGTGTGAGCCTTGCTGGGGTGCCATCAACTTCCATTTCAGAGATGTGGAATAAGTGATACTCTCGTTTCACATGTGCAAATAACAGGCCCATCACTAAGAAGATCTGTAAGAGAGAAGTTTATTATGTAATGTAGGGTAGTTGACAAACTAGAGTCTGATAAGTTACTGTAATCCATAAACAACTTCCTAATATGATCAGGTTGGTACAGTAAGTACACTGAGTGTGGTGAAAGCTGGATGGATGACAACCAGATGCTACAGAACAGGGTTATGGACACAGTTCATTTGTTTGTGGTCATCTCTTCAGGGATTATGGGATCTGGCTATAAATATATAGTTAGATACAGTAAACAGATAGACAGAATGACAGACAGAAAGGTATGAAGATATGGTGCAAGCAAAATCAGTCTATCAACCAAGTGCCCACTGAACTAAACAGATGCAAAAATAAAATGCTGTGTTGACATATGTTACAGCTAAGTACTTCAGTTACTACATAGTTATTATAAATATTTATATACATCCATCCCTCATCCACTCCTACTATGCCTCAGGAGGAGAGTAGGAGCCTGGGGCTAGGCAAGTTGGTCCTGTCATTTAAGATGAGTTATATATATATATTAAAAAAAAAAATGTTAGTTCTCTCAAAATAGATATGAAGTGTGACTGAATGGTGCTACTCAGTGCAATGAAATAATAATTAAAGGCAGGTGCCATTACTCACAACACAGTACAAACATTCTTTATCCAGATTTTTACCACCTCAGTCAGGAGAAGTCTTTCATTTTATTCTTGCTATTTAAAAAGAATAAGGAAAAAAAATGGTAGTAAGTTAGCAAGACCAAAATATGAAATACATCTATAGCCTGACAACTTACATACAGTATACTTTCCAAGGTGGGAATTCTGATATTCAGCTCTGGGGAGAAAAGTTGACTGAAAAATGTTAAGTGCTCCAGTACCCTGATGTGGTTGTAGGAGAGAGAGAGAGAGAGAGAGAGAGATGCATCAGGGCAGTGGAAAGTAAACAGGCTTAAGAAAAGTGGTTAGTACTATGAGCACCCTCATATGAAACTGGTCAATAACATGATGTGCACTGCAAGGGGGGCTGGATGAAGATGCATCAATGAAAATATGGTTTTGGGTTCTGGTATGGCAAGAGTTTGAAGAGACAGTAAAAGCAGTGCAAATGGGACTGTTCTGGATTATAGAAGGGTTGCACAGGTAGGATAAGAAACAGAGACTCCATGGAGAACTGGAGTAGCCTAAGGCAGTACACAATATTCATCAAAACATACTAGAATGGATTAACAGGGGTCTATTCATCAAAACATACTACAATTAATTTACTGTACAAGGTATGGGCTAACAGAGAAATTACACAGGAACAGGATGGTGAAAAATATATGAGTGAGTGAGTCTGTGCGAGGAAAAAGACATGAAAACACAAGATGTGACTGGATGAAATAGGTAAATGTGTAAGTAATAATACTGACTGAGGCACACCCAGGCTCATCTGGATGTGAACCTGATAGGCTGAGGGCTAAAGCTGCCCTCCTCCTGCAGTCCATCATCTTTTTAGGGAGATAGTGAGGAAGCTGAGGGTGTATAACCAAGCAGCAGAGCCAACTGGTTATATTGGTGCCACCACATGAAGGTGCCCCTCTCCAGCACAAAGTGAATGTGTAAGAAAGCATGGTACAGAAAATAAGGAAAGAAAGGAAATAACGAACAGAAATTGGCAGAAAATGTATGCATGGATATACAAATAACAAGGATGTGGCATTTTCTTAACCTGGTACTGGAGAGTTAAAAAGTGACATGATTTTATACAGTATGCTTTTGTGTAAGAAACTATAATTCTCATCTCCACTGTGCAAGTATAATGTATGTTTCTTACACAAAAGCATACTGTATAAAATCATGTCAATCAAGTGAAACGATGAGAGAAAGAATGTACTGAATGGTCATTTCACTGGGGACTGGCTTTAACTGCCTTTTCTCTCATGTTTCCCGATCTACTATCTACTGTACTATATCTATCTACAGCCAGATGCCATAATCCTGTATGGGGTGGATGTTTGTCTTTGAGTTAGTTTTTTCACAGGGAGGGGCACTAACCCTCTGCCAACCCATTAACTGACACATAGGAACACATATGGATGGTGGTGGTGGTGGTAGTAGTAGTAGTAGTAGTAGTAGTAGTAGTAGTAGTAGTAGTAGTAGTAGTAGTAGCAGCAGTTCCCTACGCAGTCTGGCCAAACAGCACCGAGTCCCTCAGGAGGGCCACGGCTGAGACCGGGCTTTCCCACAGAGCTTTAAAGGAGTGTATGTTGTGCTGTTGGTGCAGATAATTGTGTGCAATGCAATCTTCCATAATGTGCTCAATAGTATGTATGGGGTGCTGTGTTGCATCCTGGACAGGTGTCAGTGACGGAGTCATCCAGCCTCTTCTGATAACTAAACAGGGCTGGATGATGCCCACATCTCAGCCTGGCCAGGTGGACCCTGTCCTCACGAGAGAGATATGATTCAGAAGGGTATCAGGAGGCCATGCATGCAGCTGTGTGCTGTCTTTACGTGACTGAATGGAGCAGCGAATGATCTGAGTATGGATGTGCTTCTGGAAGATGGTGTGAGGCAGGTGAGGGGGGAGAGATGACAGTATTTGTGTAAGATATTGTGTGGTGGGTGTTGTTTTGATGTTCCATGGTATGTGTGGATGTGCTGCCAAGTAGTGTAGTGGATGGTGTGGAGGCTGCGGCAAGAATTTGGGTGCCTCTCATGTCTAGATGATCCTTGACTTTGAGGATTTTGGTTTGTTGGAGTAGGTGGTCTGTAGGTGTAGTAGCTGTGCAGCCTGTGATTATTTTTAGGGACTTATTCTGTATGGTCTGTAGAATGTTGTAGTTTTAGTGAGGTTAGAATCCCATGAAGGGCTTGCATAATTCATCACTGAACATAACATATTGTTTGTATACTGCACTGTGGTGGTGGTTTCTTTGTTATGGCCGAATGCTGTATGGGCAAGTGACCTTAAGGTGTTAAGTCTTGGTGTTAATTTATCTTTAATGTTTGTGAAGTGCTGTTTAAATGACAGTGATGCACGTTACACCAAGGATTTTGGCTGTGTGTGTCTGTGGTACGGGTGTGTTGTTTATGGTGAGGTGTGGAATGTGACTGTGTTCTGCTGTCCAGTTTGTGAGAAGGGTCACTACAGATTTGGCTGGGGCTATTTTGAGCATGTTTGTGGTGAACCATTCATGTAGTGTTTTGAGGTAAGGTTGGAGGATGTGTGTGGCTGTGTTTGCATTTTGGTGTGTAGATGCAAGTGTTATGTCGTCTGCATAGGAAACTACTGTAAGTGTATTTGTGGTGTGTCAGGTGTGGGTATGTTGAGCATGTATAGGTTAAAGAGAGTAGGGAGCAAAACAGATCCCTGGGGGATGCCATTCGTGAAGTTTCTGATGTTCGATGACTGACCGGCAAATGTCTATGTTGAATATTTTGTTTGTGAGGTTGTCGCGGGGGTTGGAATCAAAAGCTTTGCTAAAGTCTAGTGTGACTAGGAGTGTTCTTTGTGGTGGCCTAGCTGAATTGATGTCATCAAAAACTCTCTGTGTAAGGTCTGTAAGAAGCGTGTTTCTGTAGTGGCCTAAAACGATGTTGTGATGGGGCTAAGGGGATGTGAGGTGTAACTAGTTGTAATACAAGTCATTCAGTGACTTTGGAAGGGGTGCAGAGGAGTGTGATGGGGCAGTGTGAGGAGGGTAACATTGGGCCTTTATTGGGTTTGGGGATAATGAAGAAAGTGCCATGCTTCCAGACACTGGGTATTATGCTGTGCAAGTGACTGTAGCTCAATATGTTGGTGAGTGCTTGTGTCCCCTGTGGTCCAAGGTGTTTAAGGTGTATGTTGCTTATGTTGTCTGGGCTACTGGCAGATGAGTGTTTAAGGTTGCTAATGATGTGCATCATCTGGCAATAAGTGAAAGGTGCGAAAAATGGGTCTGTGGGGAACTGTCTCTTGCGACGAATGACATGTCAGTCGTCGTGAAGGGGGTTCAGATGGCTGACGTGTGAAAAGTGATTGATAAGAGTGTGTGCTTGTTGTTTGTTTGAGGGTATGGTGTCTGTTGTTGTGATGGCAGTGTGTGATTGTGCAGTGTTGTTGTTGGAAAGTGTGATGCTGTTTAGTGTTTTGTAGAATTTGCTGGTGTTTGATTTGTGATCAAGTATTTGGAGATAATTACTCCAATTTAGTGTTTGCTGTTCTGATATTGTTTAACTGAGTGTTGAGTTCTTGTATTTATTATATGGTGTCTTGTGTATGAGGTGTTGTGGAGTGTTGTAGTGTGTCTCATTGCCTGACAAGGACTTGAATTTCTGGTGTGAAGTTGGGGTTGTGTGTCTTTCTGTTGCCTCTAGGGATGTCTTTTGTCTGCATTTTGAATAATTGTATTGAAAGTGTGCACAGTGGTGTTGTCTGTGATGGATGTACTGTTTAAAGTCTCAAAGTGTTGTTCTGTTTCATTTATGAAGGCCTCCCAGTTGGCTCTCTTATAATTAGTGTATGGGTGTCTGTGGCCAGCTGGGGTGATTCTGGTTTTGGTTGTGATGATGATTGGGAGGGTCAGAGCCAAGGGTTTTGACCACTTTCCAGGATGTTGTGGGAGTGATGCTTGGGGAACAAAAGGTGATGTCTGAGGACGATGAGAGGAAGAGGCCTTGGTGTGGGATATGGGGTATGTTGATGGACATTACTGAGTACGCCTCTGCTTTCTGCCTGTGGGTGACTACACTGAGTGACAAGCCAAATGGTTTCCTGTACACCAGGAAACCATTTACTATGCTGGGTGGTAACCATATAACTAAATTTTGGTGCCTGGTGGTTTAGTGGGTAATTACGGCACTCCAATTGGATTGAGCCAGCAAAGATTTATATCCAAGGAGTGGTTGGGGTTTACTGCTCACGTAATACCACTCAGGGATGAGTGAGACTGGTCACCCTCATCCTAAATGTCAAGATGAACTTGCCTAGCCCAGGGCTCCTACACTCCTCATGGGGCAATGTAGGATTGGATGATGGATGGATGGATGGATTATTTTTAGATATGCTTAAGCTGCTGGAGTGGGATGACTTTATGTGGTGGCACTGAAACCATGCATCTCCACTGCCTGGTTATACTGTACAAACATCCGTCAATTCCCCATCTCCCAAAATCAGGATGGTGGACTGCATAAGGAAGGTAACTTCAGTCTGCAGTCCACTACTACTACTACTACTGCATTTTAAATGAAAGTGTAAATAATCCCAGCCATTGGTTCTACTGCTTAATAATCACTTCAAAAGGTGATGGGATTTACAGTACTCTCTATATGCTAGTGCTTAACAAGGTTAGGTTAGGTTAGGTTAGTTAGATTTTGTTAACCTTAGGACATTTAAA
>JAGKTI010018837.1:0-17409 GCA_018397915.1 Birgus latro | reverse complement strand
TCTCTCTCTCTCTCTCTCTCTCTCTCTCTCTCTCTCTCTCTCTCTCTAACACACACACACACACACACACACACACACACACACACACAAAGGGATGCCGAGACTTTTTTCTCTTACCCTTCAACTCTGACCTACGTTGACATGAAGCAAATGAGACAAGGCGGCCTCACGTTTAATACTCATGATGTACTGGAATCTGGGGAGTCTGTTATGATGCTGTGCACTTAATTATTTTACTGGATTTACGAGTCTAGTTTTAAATACATATGAACAAGTGCAAAGTGTATGTTAAGGCAGTATTGTTTGTTTGGTCAGTGACGCCCTCATCTGCCAGAAAGAGAGAGAGAGAGAGCTGGAAAGTGTGTTATTTCAAGCATGCACCACAAACCAGAACAAGCCAAAACTAAACTAAACAAATAAATGAATAAATAAATAAGAGTGACAAAAGGAAAACAAAAATGCAAGTAAAGTATGTACAAAAAAAAAAGAATAAGCAAAAACATAGCCCAATTTCCTTGTATTCATCCGCAAACACTATCTCTTTTTGCCCCATAAACAATAAGGGAATCATGGACGCCCGTGTGACTCAGCTCTTCCCGCCCTCCAGCACGGAGTGGTAAATAAAAATAATCGGGCTTTCTGTTCCTTGTGCCATCCTTTCGCTCACCTTTATCGTCTTTCGTAGCACAATAAAGGAAACACATACAGTTTCTATCCCTTCAGAAGCACTAACAAATAGCAATAATCGGGCTTTCTGTTCCCTGTGCCATCATTACCCCCTCCCCCCCAAGAAAAAAAAAACACGCAGACAATATCTACTGCTCACGTGACTCCGATTGCAACCCAAAACTTCAAGCAATGATAGAAAAAGAAAGGGATTTTGTAAAGTAAATAATTCAGCCCACATTCTGGCAGCGCCTCATTTCACTCCAGAAGGCCGATTTAGCAGATAGTGATCCAGGCGTAACCGCGATTTTTTTTTTTTTTTTAAGGATGAGCATAGGAAAGAGAGTGCTGAAATTTCCCCTTTATCTCGTTCCTCTTGTAAACTCTCAGTAAAGAATGGAAAATGATTATAATTTCTTTGGTGAATAGCGAATGTGGCGATGTTTCGGAATAAAATACAAAAAATCAGATAAAATAAAAATAAAACCGAAACGAAATAAAAAATATACTAACCCTCGGAGTTTCACCCTCACCTTCAACCATATCTGCTTAACAGGACGCTTATGAAAACTCACACTTCGACTCTGTGCTTCTGACGACGTGGGGAAAAACTCTGAACACTGAGCACGTCGGAGGGAGCCTGTTCCTCGTGTAACGGGCTCGTGTTAGTGGCCGCCATGCTAAGTTGTACAAATCAGTGCAACAGATACATACCGGTCTGCCTACTGTGTCACTGTGTATATAACTGGCCGATATGTCGAGGAAATTAGGTCAGGATTACAATGTTCTGTCTGCCTTAGGTGGAAAAAAAGGGTCAACATGATGATGATGATATTTACGTATGTATTCTGGCTGATTTACTACTTATTTTTTCGCTTTAGCTGTGAATACTCGTACACCTTAGGAGAAAAATGCTAATGAGTCATAAGCTTGAACTGCTCACCCCCGCTAGTTACAGATTTATAACACCTCCAGTAAATATGGTAACTCTCTCTCTCTCTCTCTCTCTCTCTCTCTCTCTCTCTCTCTCTCTCACACACACACACACACACACACACACACACACACACACATTCTTGCCATTTCGAGCGATGCGGATGCTGGAGTGAGGGAAAATGTGGGAGGGAGGGCAGACTCTAGTGGGGGGGGGGAGGTGACGGGGTGAGGAGATGGGGTGATGGAGGTTTATTGCAGAGGTGTGAGGGGGAGCTGGAGGTGTGAGTGGGAAATGTGGCGGTGTGAAAAGGTAGTGTGACGGGACGGAATGGGGTGACGGAGATTTATAAATGTGACGGGGTGAGAAGGCAACTTGGATTTGGAGGTGTGACAGGGTGTTTGAAGTTGGTGTGAAGGAGTGCATGTGAGGTGAAGGGGTGCATGAGAGGTGGAGGTGTTGAAGGTGGTGTAACGAGATTAACAGGTGATGTGGCAGAGGTGACAGTGGTGGTGTGACGACGGTATGGAGGTGTGACGTCGTAAGGAGGTGAGGTGACGGGGTGTTTGAGTTGTAAGGATTTGGTGTGACGTCTGAGAGAGATGGTGGTGGTGGGAACATGTGATGTGACGGAGTAAGAGGTGACGTGGCGAGATCTGCAATAAGGTGAGGAGGAAGTGTAAGGCAGTCCATGGAAAGAAGAATGGATGTGGTGCATTGGTGGGGTGATATTGTGACGGGGAGTTGGAAATGTGACGAGATTAACGATTTCAGGATGATTAGAGCTGGCGGTGTGACGGGGTGACGGCCCGATGGAGGTGTAAGATAATAAAAAAAAGCACGATGGGTTAGTGTGACGGTAGAAGGTAGTGGCGACGTGTGACGGGGTTATAAGTCACCGTAACTGGGAAGCGTTAGGAGAAACACGTTAAGGTGGTTTGGGCATGTGGAGAGGATGGAGAGTGAAAGATTGACGAGGAGAGTGTATGTGAGTGAGGTGGAGGGGGCGAGAGGGAGGGGGAGGCCGAGGATGAGATGGAGGGATGGAGTGGAGAGGTATATGAGAGAGGGGGGTGTGAGTTGGGAGCGTGGTAGTGAAATGGCAGGGGACAGAGTGACATGGAGGCGATTTGTTTGTGGCCACCCCGTTCGGGATTGAGGCGTCTGGCAATAGATAGAGATAGATAGAACTCTAGCGGGACGGTGGAACAGGGGGAGAGGATGATGGGACGGTGAGGTAGAGTGACTGGTAGAGGAGCGAAGCGGTGTGACAACTTGTGAGGAAGGTGGGACGGAATGACGGAACAATGTGACGGAGTAACGGGACAATGAGAGAGAGAGGACAGAAGGATGGAGTGAAGCGTCGGGACAAAAAAGTGGGGCAAAGTAGTGGAATAGTGGGATATGGAGAGGGTAGTGGGGCAGTGGAATTGTGGATGAGGATGGTGAGACGGTGGGACAAGAGAGGAAAGCTGGGTGGAAGAGGGCAGTGGACTGGTGGGAGAGAATAGTGAAATAGGAGGTAAAGACAGGGTAGTGGGATAGTGGAACAATGGGAGAGGATGGTGCGACGATGGGAGAGGGTGATGGGGTGGCGTGACGCAATGTTCAGACAGTGTGACGGAGTAGTGAGGCGGTGGGATAGACGAAGAGGATGGCAGGATTAGAGGAGAGGGTGGTAGGACAGAGGGAAAGGGTGATGGGACAGACGGAGTGGGTAGTGGGACAGAGGGAGGGGGAGATGACGGGGAAGGGGGGGGGGGCGCAGTGAAACAGTGTAACAGATTGGTAGATAAATGGTACAGACTGGTTGGTGGGAGAGAGTGTGGAGGGACGGGAACCTCATCTCAGGCATCTCGCATCCGGAAGAAAGCTGAGAATGAGGAAACGCGGCCACAGCAAGAGGAAGTACAGAGTTATGCTCAGAGGAATCAGAGTAAGGAAACTGGAGTCTCGTAAAATTATCGTCACGGAAGCGAACACCATGAAACATAACCTCTTCAGCCCGGTGACGCCCTTTTTTATTTAAATTTTGCTGTTGCCAGACGACTCAACGTAAAGACTACCGTTGCGAAAGATATAAAAAGAATCTCCATTAACTTCTTCAGTATGGTGACATTCCTTAATGCATATTGTTGTTACTGCCAGACGATTCTGTTCAGTTTGAGTCCCTTCACAATAATGGGGATAGAAAGTGTCTCCATTTATCTTCTCCGTACAACATGTTTTTAATCTCGTGAATGGTGTAGTCATGTTATTTTATTCAGCTAAGAGGAGACCTCTTGAAGCAAACGGGTTAGACAGCACTCTCCATCCATCTCCTCAGTACAATAACATCTTTTAAATTCAGCTGAAAGGAGAGGCCCACTTGATGTAGGACAGACTGAGAACACTGTGAAAGCTCTGAAAGTGTGTCAGTCAAGGTTGCACTGGCTAATGCCAAGGATTCTGATGCACAGTATTGCATGGTTGGCTTGCACGTGAAGGTTAACAATCTCAGGTTCCTTTGACTCACTCTGTTTATTATAACGTCTGGCATTAACTGAAACAGAATATTTGAGTTGTCCCGACTGTATGGGTTGGTGGGAACATTATTACCCGTCCCCACACCGGAGGGGCTCGGGGACGGGTATTGTTTTCACTCGGTTTGTCTGTCTGCCAACAACTTTATGAGAAAACTACTGGTGGATTTTGACTAAAATTACAGGGATGATGGGCTATGACCTTCTGATCAACTGACTGAATTTTGGGCCAAATTGAGCCAAGGCCCAGGCTGTAGGCCCCCCAAATGTTTTTTTTTTTTAATCGTTTTTTCGCCATAACTTCTTTCAAATTCGTCATATCGAAATGAACTCAAAACCTAAAGGTGAATCTTTCAGATCTGCATCTTATAACATCCCTTATTACATTAGGGGGATCACACTCCCCAGTCAGCGGTAGGTGTGTCGAGCTTAAAATTTCAAATGGGCATAAAATCGTCAATTTTCACCCGATTTTCTCCAAATCTGATACGTGACACCTTTGACTAGATACCTCGTTGTGTTTTGCGTCAGCACTAAAATGACAACGGGGACGGGTTTGCTGTGCCTTGGCACCGCTTCTTGTTAACGCTTTTTCGGGCCCCTTTTAACACTCAGCTCAATATACTCATACGGTGCTACATGGAATAAAGTACTACATTTGTCCCGACCATGAAAAGGTTTACGTGGACATAACAGGAGCAGTTTACAAGGTACATCCATGTTGAAGGTATATTTGACGTTAAAATGAACACTGAAGAAGAACTGATTTGACTAAGCAGTATTTTATTCTGATTTTATCAGAGAATGTGCTGAACTTTTACCTTATCTATTATAGAAAAAAAAAAACGTCTTACAATAATTGGCAGATTAAACGATTGCACTGTTTAAGAAGTCATACAATGAACACAGTATCTCCTTTAAATTAATCATTCTGACATTTTCTTCCCACCCAAGAATGGGTGAATCCACAAAACAAGGAAAATGACAAAAGTAGAAGGACTATAAACGGCATGCCCAGTGAAATGAGCCAGACATTCATTCACGTATCATTAAAGCCCTCGAATTCTAGTTTTATCCAAAAGCCACACATTATTTCCCAGTTATAGGTGCACTTCACACATACTGTACATGCCATACAAGTCATACACCTGCCAGATAACTAGAAAAATAACTAGAGGAGTTATTTAGGTGGCATACTCACCAGCAGGGAAGGGAAAGCGGATGGAGGGAAGGGGGCGTGCCCGTCCCACTTTTCTCCCTTGACCACGAGACCCGAACAACGACGTGACAGGATGAAACTTCGGCACTCCACACTCGTTTCGTCTCTTTACCACTCGCCACGTCTCTCTTTGCTTATGACAGATTTAGATCTCTCACTTGCTTAATTTGCGAGTTTACAGATGTCCTGCGTTGCGTCAAAGAAGGGGAGGTGGGGGAGTGTGATTTGTACGGCGCAATGAGAGGAAACTTCAGTACCTCACCTCACGTCTCTTCTCACTACCACTCGTCTCTTTTTATTCTTTAGAGTTAGTGTGGCTTAACTTCCGAATATATACACTGTTCTACACCGAGTTAAAGAGGGGAAAGGAATAGTGCGACTTCTTAATGCTGCTTGTGACAGTCTGGTGTCTCTTGTTGTCGCTCCACCTGTACCGCTCCCGGAACTTGCACTCACCTCGCCCCTCGTTCGTTCCCGCCTCTTTGGATGTTTCCCAGTCGCTCTTCTTGTCACTTGCGCTGCAGGGTGGGGGGATGATGCTGTTTCCTCTTTTTTTTTTTTTTATCCTTTTACCGCTTTTGGTACTATTTACCTATTGACTTGAGTTCTGTTCATGTATCACAGTTGCTTTCACTGGAAATCTTGTGCATCTCATGCCTGCTTTGAGGTGAAATGCAGTTCCCCAAGCGTTACAAAAGTGGCTTTTCTTTTATATTAATTGACTACACACTAATAATCTATTTTTGTTCTTTGGTAAATAACTTACGATATATGAGGTATAACGATACAGTTCCTAGATCAACAGTTAAAAGATAAAGGAGACAAGAAGTGGCCTGGCTGAATTCCTAGTGACTGTTCGAGCACAGTCACTCCTCGCCGCAGCGGATTCTACCACAACCTGAGGCACAGCTGTCACCTCAGTAACTGCTGCCTGTTACCTTGATCAGCAGGAAGAAAAGTGTCCCTCACCCCAGTGCTTTATGTGGTCACAGAGTTCTTCCCACTGTGGCCGCACATGATTCCTCTCCTTTATATAAGCCCGCTTGGCTCATGGTTGCCACCTTCCGTTTTCTGTTGAGTTAACCTGACCAGCTTCCTGGCACCTAGCCTCAGATACCCAACGAGTTTGACTTCTAAAAATGACTGAAACAGTACCCATGTTTCACTATTTTTACTGATACTGCTTTAGTAGAGTATAAAAGTGAGTTGCTAACCCTGCTCTTGCATCTGATCGAGGTATTTTCCAACGTCAGCCTCTCTTTGCATGTGGGCTTTCTTAAAAATAAAACGACATAAAATAATGCTGAGGGTATGAGGCAACTAATTCGTAAATATTTCCTTTTTCTTTTCAAGTGTAGGTACAGGAGCTTAATATGCATAGTGCCCTTGGCAGATCTGCTTCCTGCAAAAGAAATGTGAGTGGAGAGAAGAAAGCGTTACGGAAGTGTGTGTGGGGGGGGCGGGGGGGAGCACAATATGTGCATATGCGGGAATGTGTATGCATGGATACGTGTGTGTGTGTGTGTGTGTGTGTGTGTGTGTGTGCTAAATCTAGGGCCAAAGTGACAGAGCAACTTCGTCAGAGTACATAAGTAATTAATGTATTTGATGGATGGATGGACTCCTTCAGTACGGTGATGTCATTTCTATTACATCTTGTTGGTTAGGTGAAACTTTTCAAACAGGAGAGGGTGAGAGATATACGAGTAACCTTACTGACCCATTTCATGTGAGGAAGTTCTAAGCCAGGGAAAACTGTCAAGTAATTACAAAAATAAGAAAAAATAATTAATAAAGTCATCGAATACTGAAGGGGTTTAACTTACGCTCCTAGTAAATAGACAAGATAGCAAACGACACCAAGGCAGAACGATACTAAGATAAGGACGGATTAACAGACTAGCCAAGGGGATTTTAAACAGATAACTCCACAATAGCATTTGATACATTATTTTGCTAGTAACAGTTCCCACATAGGTTTAAAGAGATACAACGAGCCATCCAATATACACATAAAATGATAACCTTGGAATATCATCACATCGTTATGGTTCAGCGGGGATCCACCCGAAGGTATCTAAATAATGTTAAGTCAAGCTGAATATATGCGTGTCTGTCTGTGCGTTTGTTCGTTTCTTTCACGAGAACGGTAATAAACGGACTTAGTTCTTTTTGCACTGGGTCTGAGTAAGTCCAGGAAGTGTCAGAAAAATATCAAGCAAAAATTTTTGTGATCGGTGCGATACGACTGTGCGAATTGTCGGAAATTGCGACTCACGAAAATAGACGATAATCATTTTTTCGACTTTTTGGTCAGAGTTGGTCATTGCGGGCTCAGTATCGGGATGGAAACGGAGATAATGCTATTTGCATACATTTTGTGATGGAAAGGCTATTAGTCAGTCCCTCAAACTTTTGCGGGCAAGCACTAGTTTAAGATAAGGTGACTCGCTGACTCACGCAGATTCAATATAAAACTTAATAATACACCTCTCAGCGTTATGAAACCCTTTAAGCTCCATGTTTTCCCGTGATATTACTGCACTCATAACTACATGCAGTGAACTGAAACCAGGTGTGTAAGTGAGAACGCTGATAAGGCACGACATGAATATTGTTACGTCCCCGTCCCAGACGAAGTTATCTGTTGAAAAAAAAGGGGGGGGAGGGTAAATTTAAAGATCGAATCAACGTGTAAAAAAAAGAAGCGTCTAATCATAACAACTGTAATGAAGTTCACGCCACTGTTTATTTCAGACTTAAAGCATATATCATTGCCAGCATCAATAAATAAGTAAATAAATAAAATTAAATCAGAGAAACTACCTGCGATCTACTGGTTGGGCACCCATGACTATATAGGTCGGGGAGACTATTGTGTTCGTTGGAAGAGGTGACAATGTTTGTATCACCACCCTTGTAATGATGTGGGCAACTCTTTTCTTTCTTTCTTATACAAAGCAAAATGTTTGTCTTGTCTCCCTTTTAAAAACTTTTCTACAGGTGCGCAACTCATTTTCTTATACATGCTTCATAGAAAATGAACTTCATAATAGCTTGGATAGCTTAGGTAAAAGCACTTTATCCTTAGTGACGTCCAGTAAATATTTGAGATAGTGATTTTATCAATAAAATCTGTGAAAACTTTGAAATCTTTAAATTCTTAGAGTGTTGGGTGCTAATAATAATAATAATAATAATAAATGTGATGCTACTGGGCTTGCTGTCCACTTAAAATTACGCGCTCTTGGTGTCAAATACTATGTTAAATCAGAGAGAGAGAGATTTAGTGAGTGTTGGAGAACGTGTGACAGATATGGCGTGAGAGTATGTGCGAGAGTGTGTAACGGTGTGAGACAAGAGAGAGTGAATGAGTGTTGACATAAGTTAGTGTAAGTGTTATGAGGATGTGTATGTAAATGACGGTGATTACCGGTAAGAAAATGAACCATAACGTGAAAGCCAGTGAATACGTGAGCGAGAAAATGACCGGGCGAATTTAGTTTTGCAGTTCACTGTCTCCAGCTGATAGTGGCCCAAGTTTTCACTGCTATAGCTCTTTTATCTTACCTTTCCCCAGGTTTTCGTCCTTTTGCAGCTTTCATCACGCAGTTCAGTAGCTAATGAACACAGTATTACGGTTCATATCTTTTTCGTGGCACTGTTTTGTAACTAAAAACATATGCAAAACTTACAACTGGGGTCCAGATCGATACGGCTCCGAAATCCATAAGTCGTTTCGGTTAGGTTAAAAATGGATTAGTATAAGTTATATTAAATTAGATTAAATCACCTATATTAGATCGGATTAAGCTCGGCTAGGTCACTTTGCATTAGTTATACAGTAGGTATTGAGGCGGATTGACTCTGAGGCCGGATCGACCCTAATGCATCTGCCAGCAAATTGGCTTGCAGGGCCGAGTAAGATACCAGACTGGAGGCGACAGCAGATCTGTCAGCTGAGTAGATTAAATACCTGATTAAATGTCCAAGTAGTGATTTAAGTGACCAAGTAGCGTTTAAATGACCAAGTAGGGGGTTGGTGAACAAAGAGTGACGGCATAACCAAACATTGACTAAATGAAAGACAGTGATTAAATGAAAGTGTACAGAAAAAGTGCCACTGAGAAAACCTAACGCCCTAAGCATCGCATCACATGATTATCGGGTATTGTTGGCTGTATTTTTTAGAAATAAAAATCAACCATTATGCCACCCAGAGTCGAATGTGATGGTGTGAATGTGCAGAAGCATTTAGAAGTTTTCTGTTTAAGATAAAATTGGAATACTGAGAACATTTCGCTCACTTCCTGCCAAACGACTGTGGCGAAAATTATTAATTATTAATAACGTTACAGGTGAGTCACTTATCTAGCACCTCCACCCTGGGGAGGTTGGGGGAGAGGGGAGGAGAACACTTCCCCAGTATCCTAGCTTGTTGTAAGAGGTGACTAAATGGGACTTTTTTTTTTTATCTCCAGTCTTCCTCTCCTTGCTGTCTTCTGCACTGCTGCCCTGCCTCTCCTTGATATTTTTGTAATTCTTCTGGCCTTTGTTTTTTTCTCCACTCCTACAGTGCCACATAGCCATATTGTGCCTTGGTGCTAGTTTGTCATTATTCCATCCTTCCCCACCTGACACCATTTCATGCTGGTTGCAGTTGTTAATGAGTCTGCCCATTTTTTTTTTCTTTTGATTGTGGTATCACCAGTCCCATAAGTCAGATGGCTGGTATTGAATTTGTGTCATTCCTGCAACTTTCAACTTCTAATCAGTTTAGGAGAGGCTTTGAGCTGGAGGAGTTAGGTTCTATCATATAGCATCTTTTAGCCTCTTCAGTACAAAGCTTTGTCCATGATGGATTGGGTCAAATGTGGAAGCAGGGCACTTTGGGACAGGGAATTTGGCATGTATCTTCCGGATGCAACACTTGCCCAATATCGTCTTGATTCCTTCCCTCCTCTATGATCTAGATACAAGTTAAGGCATGTTGAGTTGATGTGACACTGACCTGCCTACACATTGGACACAGTGCCCATGCATTTCACTTAACCCATAATAGGTATAAGGTAAATCTGTAATACTGTAGGTATAGGGGGTACATGCTACCCCAGGAGGAAAAAAATTGTAAAAAATTGCCAAATTTAATTTTTATTAAAATACACAGGGCTACTTTTTAGCATTGTATGTGTGTTTAACATGAAACAAAAATTTAAATGATAATTCCTTATTTTTTCTTCAAAAGAAAATAAGTTTTTGAACAAACAGAAAACTTTTTCTATCCATCTGTCTCCTACCAGAGACCTTAATCCTGTAAGGGGTGGCCACAAACAAATTGCCTCCATGTCTCCCTATCCCCCGCCATTTCACTGCCCTGCTCCCAGCTCACACCTCCCTCTCTCATATGGTACATCTGCACTCCATCCCTTCATCTCATCCTTGGCCTCACCCTTCCTCTTCCCCCCTCCACCTCACTCACATACACTCTCCTCATCATTCTCTCGCTCTCCATCCTCTCGACATTGCCAAACCACCTCAGTGTGTTTCTCCTAATGCTTCCTGTCACATCCACATACACACCACAACACTCCTTCACTTCCTCATTTATCAGTCTGTCTATCCATGTGACTCACATGCTCATCTCAAAAACAGTAACTCATTTCCACTGCTGTCACTCTTTACTTGGGTCCCTCCAACAAGGCCCAAGCTTCATTTCCATAAAGAGTTGGTATCACAATATTGTCGTGCAGTTCCTCTATTCCTCTGAACTGTCTGCTTGCATCCCTCCACCTCTGCGACTGGCACGTAGTACCCGTCTAGCAACAAACTCTCATCCCTTTTCTGTCCAACTCTCTAATGCAAGAGTTAACCATCACTCCCAGTCCTTCATTTATGCAACTGGTCAACTCTGGAACTGTCTTCCTCTGTCTGTATTTCCTACTTCCTATGATCTCCAGTCTTTCAAACGCAGTGTGTCCAGGCATCTCGAATTGAACGGATCTTGAATTTGGCTCTCTTTTGTATTGGTTTTGCTTTTTCTTGGAAAGAACAGTATGCAGGCCTGTGGCCTTTGGTTCCTTCTTCCTTGCATAAAAAAAAAAAAAGTAACTTTTTCCCTTTCATTCTCACTTCCCTGTTTCTTATCACTGCTTTCAAGGAACCAGCAACCTTTCTTCCTTGTTGTACCGTACCCTTTCAAGCACTTCACCCTCTAAACTTCCATCCTTACTCATCACACTATATTTTTACATTCTGATTATTTTATGTACTCTCATGGGAGGTGTATGTTGATGATTTGGTGTTGATTGCAGAGAATGAAATGGAGGAGGAGGAAAGATTTAGGAAGTGGAGAGATGGTATGGGGCATAAGGGCTTAAGAGTAAATGTAGATAAAACAAAAGTGATGATATCTAGGGCTGGTGGCTGTACTGTCAAAGAATAGAGAGTATGGCCATGTGCAGTTTGTCACAAGGGTGTGGGAAGTAAGGTAATTTTATCTTGTGCAGTGTTTGTGATAAGTGGGTAGGCTACATAAGAGATTTTGTGGTATTAGAGGTAGACTGTGAGATAATGCTGATTTCACGTGTGCATTGTGTTGGGGAGAGCAGGTGGAGATAGCCAAGCGTGAAAGGATTGGACTTGCTGGTGATTTTCTTGTGTATGTGGAAGAGTTTTGGGAGACATGTTATGTGCTGAAGATGGGGCTGGAGCTAGCTCTGTGGCTAGAGTGAGGAGTGGTTGGACAAAGTTCAGGTAGCTGTTGCCTCTCCTGACATAGAGAGGGTTCTCACTGTGTGCTAAGGGATCTTTGTATGCAGCGTGTGTTAGGAGTGTAATGCCGTTTGGTAGTGAGACTTGGGCAGTAATGGAAGAGGATGTTTGCAGGCTCAAACATACAGAAACGGCAATGATTATGTGGATGTGCAGTGCATCCCTGGGTATGAGACCTGGGGGAGCTAGGTTTGCGATGAAAGAGTTGTGAGTTAGGATGGGACTGTAGTGTATCATTGGTGTGATGAGGAGAGGTAGATTGAGATGGTTTAGGCATGTGGAGAGGATGGGGGATGATAATTGGGTGCAGAAAGTGAGAAGTGTTAATGTTAGGGGTAGGGTTGCAAGGGGTAGACTGAAAAAGACCTGGGACAAGGTCATTGAATGTGACCTCAGGGATAAGGGACTGAATAGGGAAGCTGCCAGAGATCAAGCAGCATGGAGAGTTGCCTTTAGGTGACCAAGGCCGATGCATGCAAGCATGGTGGAGCCTTTAATAATGAACGATTATATTTTTATAATATTATATTACGTTAGGTTATATTATTATACTATATTATTATAATATCTTTAGGTGTTTTTGTATCTGTAATTACCCAACTCCACTGTACAGAACACTATAGGTATAGGGGGTATATCCTACCAGTACCCCACTGTACACTTCAGTTATTCACTACTGCCAACACAGATCAGGAAGCAACCTGATCTCTCCTCCGCACCTGATCACTCACTGACACTGACAGAATCAAGGACAGCCATGCTGCTGCTAGGTTCATGGTGAAACAGGGAATGTCATAACATGGGGTAGGAGCTACCTCACTATACCTATTAAGGGGTAAAGAGACTGAAGGGGGTTGAATTTGATGGACAGCCCTGTATGTGCCTGATATGGACAAGAAGAAACCATTGCCCATGTTTACTGATCTGTCCCTACAGTTATATGGAGATGTGTATCTTGAGGGATAAACTGGACACCCTGGGAGTGAGGCAGTTCACCCTGGAATTCTCTTTGGCAGTTTGGATATGGATGCACTGTTGCAGGTGTGGGTTCTCAAACCCCTTTGCCATTTTCTTCAGTCTTTGGGTCCCATACCCAAGATCTGGGCTCTTATCTGACAACCTGCCTCTCTAGTGGTATAGTAGAAATCATCACTCCATGACTGATGTTCCCTTCAAATCTACAAGACAGGACAGGACTTCAGTACAAAAAAAAACTTTCCCAAGTTGAATAGCAAAAATAATTATGCCTAGAATGTCACTGGGTTCGAAAGATAAACAGAGATTTTTTTCAGAGTAATAAATTTACGATCATTTTGGAAAATTCATAATGTTACAGAACATTTTTTGGAAAGAGGGATTGGTCCTATTTTTTGATAAGTATATAGGTAGAGTAACATCTTATTTTAAGCAGCCAAAATGCCATACCAATTTACAGTACTTTGTCTTCTTTCTGGATGTTTTCTATATTTTTCCAGTCATTTTTTTGCTGGTTATATATTCTGTTGGTTTTGCTTTGCTGTTGATTATATCTGTACAGTATTTGGCTTTCCTTACCTGTGTTTGTTTCTCAGGTGTAACAGCGGTGACATACTAAACCCAGCAAATATCACCCAAAATTTATATTCTTTTACTGCATGCCAGGCAGGTGTTCCAAATTATTAAAACAACCTTTTCCATATAATTACATGTTTTTGTTGCCTGAGGCTCATCAGAAATGTGAACCCATTGGACTGCAAGATGATGTTGCCCTTCTACTGTCCAGTGTCCTTCTTCCTGGGGATAAGGAAGTACAGTACAGTACTGTACAGTAGTTGAGAGATGTTTGTATACACAACCAGGCAGTTAGCAGCTCAGTTGTATTGGTGTCACCACATAAGGTGTCCCTTCCCACCACCATGAAAACATGTACAGTAGGCCTTTACAGTGTTGTGGTTTATTTCATGAAATATGTACATTTTACTTCTTGTATTAGCACAGGAGGGGAGGATATGGAGAATGTGAGTCCATTGAAGTACTTGGGTAGTGTGATGAGTAAGGATGGAAGTCTGGAGGGTGAAGTGCTTGAAAGGGTGCCGCAGGGAAGGAAGGTTGCTGGTTGAAAGCAGTGATAAGAAACAGGGAAGTGAGCATGGAAGTGAAAAAGTTGTTACATGACAGTATTGTGATACCAACTCTAACATATGGAATTGAAGCTTGGACCCTGTTGGAAGGACAGAAGTCAAGAGTGAGAGCAGTGGAAGTTAGTTATTTGAGAGGAGCATGTGGAGTCACATGGAGAGACAGACTAACAAATGAGGAAGAGAAGGAGCGTTGTGGTGTAGATGTGTACATGATAGGAAGCATTAGGAGAAACATGTTAAGGTGCTTTGGGCATGTGAAGAGGATGGAGAGTGAAAGACTGATGAGGAGAGTGTATGTGAGTGAGGTGGAGGGGGGGAGAGGGAGGGGGAGGTCAAGGATGAGATGGAGGGATGGAGTGGAGAGGTACATGAGAGAGGGGGGTGTGAGTTGGGAGAGGGGTAATGAAATGGCAGGGGACAGAGCAACATGGAGGCGATTTGTTTGTGGCCACCCCGTGCGGGATTGAGGCATCTGGCAATAGATAGATAGATAGATAGTATTAGCACAGCCAGTCTGTCTGACTGAGCAGACTCATCAGCTGCAGGCAATCAACTGCTTCTGCAGGGCCATCCCATGCAGTGAATTGATGTTCCCAATTTCCCATGCAGCTGATAGTGCTTCACCATAGCGAGGTGTGGGGATCAATGTGGAAGTGTTGTTCCTGGGTCAGTGCTACATTCACATCTCCAGCCAGTTAGCGGGGACACCATAGTAGGCTCCATATCACCCCATTATCTTGCTATATGGGTATCACCCAGGGCTGTAAATGATTTCCTGTAGCTCAGGAAACCATTTGGCTTGTCACTCGGTGTAGAGCCACATGAAGTGAAAAGAAGAGCAACACTGTAAATAGTGACGGGAAGGATGGGAAAAATAGGAAAAGAGGAGGACAGACAGAAAAAGAATGATAGACATGAAGGAAGAAGTAGGCAGTGCTACATCAAGTGAGTGGATGATGGATGCCTCTGTCTATATCACACAGCACAGCCAGTGAAATGCATAAGTTCGTATGCATCCTCTTATTCTCAAGAGTGTTCTACAAAGGTATTGTACCTTGAGGAACCTTTTTATCTCAGCTTTATTACATGATTAGGTTGTAGGTGAAAAAAATATTTGATGTACAGCTATTAAAATTCAACACAAAACTGTAGCATTAGCTGCTGTTTATGTAATGACATGGGTTGTGTGGTACCCATAGTTACTGGAGTCTCTGCTACCAGTAAATTTTTTAAATTTTTCCTTTCAGGATCATACTGCAGTTGCTTCAGAATGGTTGGAGAACCTGTGGCTTTACTAACAGTTCTGTAAGATGAGTCATATCAGTGACTCTCCAACTGGTCTAACTGAGTTTGGCCCATTGACTCCCGATGAAAAACCACAAGGATATGGATTTTCTCTTTCAAAGTTCTTCCAGAGGGCAGTACGAGGTAAGCACAAATACTGTGCTGTATTCTTTGATCATCCGGGAGTGATGAAAGTAAATTTTTGAACCTAACCAAAAACTAATATTTCTCATTTGTTATATAATTAATCTGTTAAGTTTTGGTGATTTATGCAGTACTATACTGTATTCTTGCTGATACCAGGTGGTTTTGTTCCGGTTAGAAGAGACTTCATTTTCAGTCTGGAAGATTATATATAACCTTCATTAACCCTGTCACCAGTAGGGGTCTGTCCTAATGTTAATGTATTACCGTATTGTAACTTGGAAGTACAGTACCAAGAATGAAATTTAAATGATATCCCAGGGTGAAGGGGTTAACTCCTTGAATTTGGGTGATGTCTAAGTTTTTTTTTTTTTGTTATTACCAGACAGTTGTATTCTTAGGAAAGGCCTCTTATATTTATGTTTATTTATTATTATTTTTTACTCATATAGTGAGGTACCATCAATAAAATAAGTTCGGCACCCTTTCACTGTGAGACATTATGATACACGGACTATGATTTATGGAAAATGACACGGTTATGTCACTTTGTATCCTTCATTTGTGTTCTTATCATATATTTTACATATATATTGCTGGATTAGTCAGAGTACCATTGTACTGCATGGTAAATCAACCATTTTTGTGAATTAAACAGGCATGCCAACACAACCGGTTGAACTTAGAAACGAAGTTTTTCACATCTTATCCGACCCCAGGGTGCTGATACTTCTTTTATTGAGGGTACATCTTGCAGCATGTCCCCCCCCCTTCCCCATTTTTTTTCTCCAGTTTTCTTCAGCTATACTGTAGGCTATAAAGTGGCTCTTCTGTCTTTATGGTTAGTACTGTCTGGACCAGTGAACAGTAAAGATAAGTAAAAATAACTATTTTGCATGTTTTTTACCATTTGATGATGTGTCTAATATCTCCAGTTCAAAAGGTTTGTTCTGAAACAGGCCAGAAGATATCAAGAATAAAACAAAAAAGATGTCCTGGGATTTACTAATATAAAACAGTGGAGGTGCCCAGCTTAGTTAAGATGTCCATAGACTGTAAAAGTTAGAAACAGTCTCAGTAACCCATTCAGCACAAGGACATCTTTTGTGTTTTATTCTGGCTAATTCCAGGCACCACTGGGCTGTAAGACCTAGGTACATTAGTCAGGGATTCAAGTTCATGAACAGGTTCCTTCATGAGCGTTTTTAGTGAAAATAGTTGTCCCATATTGTAGAATGTTTTACTGTGTACCTATCATTTTGTCCGTGGAGCATATATTTTTGTATTTTTATTATTTCAGGAGCAACAGGAAGCTTTAAGCCCAGTAACTCAATTGATCAGCCTGATCAGTCTGGGAGTGGGAGCAGTAAAGATTCAGATAAAAAATCAGTGGTTTCCTCAGACTCCCGCAGTGATGGGGGTTCAAGTTGGCTAGAAAAGGTTTGTATGATATAATACATTGCAGTAGAACCTGGGAAGTATGGATTGGCAGTAACGCATCAGTCATTTTTTACCTGTTTCTCTTGCATTATATTCTGTTCCTTCTCAGACCCTAGGGGAGCTGGTTGTGCTTTAGGTAGCACATCCAGCTCCTGTGTAAAAGAACCTGAGTTCGATTTTCAGGCTGGTCAGTATTGGTCAGATGTTTTTTCCTCGTCCCCTTGCATCTAGCAGTACAATTGGTGACCTGGATATAACATCGACTGTTACGGGTTGTTTGTATTCTAGGGGAGGATTGGACCTCAGCTT
>JAGKTI010018836.1:0-17409 GCA_018397915.1 Birgus latro | reverse complement strand
AAACGAAACGAAGAGCGTGATCAGGGATTTGGCACCCATTTTTGACGTGATAGCATCCGGATTGGTTCTATCGGATACTTTTATGTGAAGGTACAGAATGTGATGAATGTTTTTGGCATATCCAATACAGCCAGGATTCTGGGAGCTTGAATGTTGAGTGAATGGAAGCGTGGCCCATTGGACTGGGCAAATTTGGGCTGTCTGGTCATTGCTACTCCTCACCCTGCCCTGGGGTGGGAAAGGAGGTCCAGATGGTGATGAGCTCTTCAATTCAGATAAAAGCGAATTCTGGTCTATTGAAGTCCGTAATATCGAGGTTTTACTGTAATTACGATATATACGTGTAAAGGAAGCTATAATATCTCATAGAATGATGCATCTAGACACCTGGAATGTTCTCCATAAACTTGCTTCTCACTAATAAATATGGGTCTTAGGATGAAGAAACAGCTATAAAAAAGTTCAAATAGGTATAACTATAAATTGTGCTTAAGAAAATGATCCACATATCCATTCATTATTCCAACTTTCAGAATTCTTAGATCCACCCCTCGGACATATGCATTCCATACTGCATGCTCTAAGTCTCTTGTAATACCTGATAGACTGATAGACAGACCTCCACAGATTACCATGCTTAAAATGTACAGCTTGTTCACATTCACATCATCATCATCCAATCCTGTGTTGTCTGTCCCATGAGGAGCATAGGAACCTGGGGCTAGGCAAGTTGGTCCTGACATTTAAAATGAGAGTGACCAGCCTCACTCATCTCTGAGTGGCATTATGTGAGCAATAAACCCCAACCACCCCTTGGATATAAACCTACACCAGCTCAATCTGATTGGAGCGCCTTAATTACCCACTGATCCATAATTTAGTTATATGGTTACCATCCAGCGTAGTAAATGGTTTCCTGGTGTACAGGAAACCATTTGGCTTGTCACTCAATGTAGAGTCATCCATAGGCAGATGGGAAGCTTAAAGAAAAGAGGAAAGAAGAAAAGGAAAGAAAGAAAGAAGAAAAGAAGAAGGAAAGAAAAGGAAAGAAAGAAGGAAAAGAGGAAAGAAAGAGGGAAAGAGGAGCAAAGAACGAAGGCAAGAAGAGGAAAGAAAGAAGGAAAGAATGAAGGAAACAAGGACATGAGAGGAAGGAAGGAAAGAAGGAAGAATGAGAGGAAATGCAGCCACCTGAGAGGAGCACTACATCAAGTGAGTGGATGGTAAGCACCCCTACCTACCACACTGTGATCCATCCACTTCATTACCAATAAAACTTTTCCCAGCCAAGAATGATATGGGGTAGGGTCCTGAGAGCAATAAAAAACACGACAGGAGAAATAGCAGAAGTCTGCCCAATTACAGTAAATGGCCTACACTCATATTAAGCCCCCAGTTCTTGACTCAGTTTCTATCCATCAGTTCCTTTCTTCCTCACCTTCCTTTCTCTTCATCATCATCATCATCCGGACCTCCTTTCCCACCCTAGGGCAGGGTGAGCAGCAGCAACGTCCAGACAGCGTAAATTCACCCAGTCCAATGGGCCACGCTTCCATTCACTCATCATTCAAGCCCCCAGAATCCTGGCTGTATTGGATGTGCCAAAAACATTTACCATATTTTGTAGCTTCACATAAACGTATCTGATAAAGTCAGTCCGGACGCTGCCACGTTAACCCGTCACGTCCCGACCGATTTCCAACCTGCGATACCCCAAAATCTCAAGCATTCTGGGAAACTTTTTTTATTGGCTTAAACCTTCGCTTCTGGTGAGAAACATCGAAAATTCATAGAGAAATCACGATCCTGTGCTTAAAAATGTTGATACAGGTGTCATGCAACCTTACGTTTTCCTTCTTTTTCAGGGTACCTGGCTAAAGAAAACGAACTATGGAAGGGTTAACTAATTCAAGCCACTTTCAATTACGTATTTATTTATGTATTTGGTACGAATTTAAGTGTAGTAACAAACTATATTGGTTTCCACACATTTATATAGGCAATAGAAGCATTGTTCAGTCACCAAACACATCCACATATGGCACCTTCCTTTATGACATTACCACCTCATCACTTCTGTTTGTTTCTTGCTCTAGCTTCTCTACTTCTTTGTCCTCCACCTCAGGAATCACTTTCACTGTGAATTTCGTCACTGGAGAGACCGTGGGGCAACATACCTTTACTGGCCAGCTTACTGCTAACAGGTGAATTGCCCAGTGTGGGGGGGGGGGGGGGAATTGGGAGTTAGGTGGGGCCAGGCAGTATCCCCGCTTGACAGCAGGTAAAGGAAGGTCTCCCACATGTGCCTACCAAAAATCACCCATGAAACTTGAAAATTGTGCAAATTATGACCCTTGCAATTGTGCGACGTACCTGTACGTCGATGGGTGTAGCTGTGACAAAACATCGCGACGTACCCATACGTCGATGGGATTCCTCGAGTTAAAAAGGGGTGCCAAAATCCCCGATCATGCACTTCTCATAACATTCATCCAGCCAGCTCGATCTCTTGCCAGTTCCCGTGCCTCACCGACTTCCAAACTTCTGTTCCTCACAACTCATCCACCATACCTCTCCACCTTCTCCTTGGCCTACCTCACCTCCTCCCTCCTTCAAATTCGCTCAGATATACCTTTTTCATCACCCTATTGTTATCCATTCTCTCCACATGACCATACCATCACAGTACACTCTCTTCAATTCTGGTGTCCACCAACTTCCTTACTCCACATCTTTCATGAATCACATTATTTTGTATCCTATCGACCCTCTGTACTCCACAAACATTTCTCAGCAGTCCTATCTCCACTGCTCTTACTCTTGACTTTTCACTTTCATGCCACACCATAGTCTCACATCCATATGTTAAAGTTGGCACTAACACTTCATGCACTAAATATTCTATCTAAGCCTCCCCTCCAGCAAACTCATCATTCTACTGACTAGTAAAGGTGGACATCAAAGAGTGCTTGAAAACTGGTTTTATTTAGTAAACATTTATATACATTTGCTAAACTTCATACCCCTGATGATGCACCTATGAAATGAATGTTACATGATGAAATAGTGATTATACAAACATTCACAGTTCATTCTACACCCAGCTCTTGTTGAAAGCTGCAGATGATAACAAACTAACCTAAGGAACTGAAGGCAAATCTCACACGACTTGCTGGAATTCAAGAGCTTACAAAATCAATACAGTAATATATATATATAAAACTAGTTAATACAATTCAGCAACACACTAAATGAGGCACAGCTACAGAGAATATGTAATTATTCACTTTAAACTTCTTACTACAACAAAATTAAATGAAGTACAGATACAACTGCCTTCACTTACAAGTACAGTACTACATAGGGTGATGTGATGTGGTATTTTATGATGCCTGTGTATCTGTTTGTTTCATCAGTAAGACCTCAATAATATGCATGTAGTACCTATAAATGAAGGTAACTGTACCAAGGACTGAAGCCGCACAGCAGAAAACACAATTTGCTCACAAAACCTGCAATTATTCACTCTTCATCTTGGCAAGGATTTCAGAGTCGCGGAAAAGATAATAGTCTTTCTCGTCCAGTGTGATTTTGGTTCCTCCAAACTCTGGCAGCATCACCTCATCTCCTACTGATACTGCAGGTGAGATCACTTTGCCAGACTGAAGCATAAGAGAGAGAAAATGGTTAGGCAGTATTATAATGACTGCAATGGAAAAAGCAACAATATAAGAAAGATTACTCCACTGGAAAAAGAAACAATAAAAGATGTGGAGTAAATAAGTCAGCTGATAACACATTAAAAAAGCATGCAGTTTACATAATATGGTTAAGTGGAGAGAATGGAAAAAGGGTGGTGAAATGGGTACTTGCACATGCAAGTGAGTCTGAAGGTGGAAAGAGGCACGGTAGGTCAAGAAAAAGCTGAATGGATGTGATAAATGAATGCATGAAAAAGGGATGGAAAGTGAGGAAGCTAGGGAACTGACAGAGGACAGAGTTGGCTAAATTAGGTACATACTGAGAAGCACATGACAAGGGCTGGCAACCCCTTATTCATTTAACAGTCAACAGATCAACCATGAAAGGAGTGTGAAGTACCTCAAGTCTTAAAAACAATGGCTGTACTTAAGCAATATTTGCATGAATTCTTTTCTTCATAAAGTCACTTCACGTGCACCTGTAGCACAGAACCATTCCACCACCTATGGTACCAAGAAAGGGGTGCCAAACCTTTCTTATCCTTTGATCCCATTAACTGGATAACATCCTGTTTCCCTCTCCCACTTACATACTCATTTACCACATTCATCCACCTTCTAGGCCTACCAAACTTCAAACTCAACACTCACAGTGTTCACCACCTTATCTCTATCCATTCTTTATACAACCATACCATACCATACCATCTCAACAAACTCTTCCTACTCTGACAACAGCTATGTAAAAGCAAACCCAGGCTGGGCTAGTTTGACTATTTGACTCTTGTTACAACAAACTAATATTTCCTGATGATCCACTGTAGCCTCATAAACACATCTCTGCTAATATTATTAAACCAATCAAGAATGAACCATACTTTGCATGTCCTTAGCCCCATCAACCCGATGATGTAAATAGGGAGTACAGTATATAAAACCCTCAATAACTCCTCCACTACAACAGAGCTCCCCTAATACTGAGTCAGCTGGTAACAGAATAAAATCTGAAATCAACACTGGAATGTATGGGTTAACATACAGAATGGTTATCAGCACTGAAACCATATCAGATGAAGGGGTGTGGTACAGTCACCCACAAAAGTCGTATCCTTTTTTAGAACCCCATAAACGTGCGAGCAGGTTTGTCAAAGCTGCAGGGAGTAAATATGCAAGCAGGTTTGTCGAAGATGCAGGGAGTAAATGTGCAAGCAGGTTTGTCGAAGTTGCAAGAAGTAAATGTGCGAGCAGGTTTGTCGAAGTTGCAGGAAGTAAATGTGCAAGCAGGTTTGTCGAAGCTGCAGAAAGACTCACGCGTATCTGGGAAGTGTCAGTAGGGGTTGGGAGTACTGGGGATGGAAGGGGTAGTGCAGTAGTGGGCGAGTTGTATGCTGCAGTTGTCGTGTTATTGTGTAGCTTTTCCTGCTCTTGGCTTTGTTCTATACAAACAATGGCGATGGAAAGGATAATGAAAACTATTATATATTACCACATGCTAAAATAAACAAGCATCTTATACAAAACTGAGTTGAGCTACAACTGGGAGGTTCCTCCTGTCCTCTCCACACACCTCCCATCCTCCATAATACTGCCTTGATTCCCACCCAACTGACTCCTTTTCCTTGTGCAGCTGAATAGCACATTGTCGACAAAACATTACAACATAACAAAACAAAGTCTTGTCGGTTCACATGTCTGCAATATGAGGCGAAGTAGCAGAACTTTATTTTGTGGCAACATCTGTAACCTTTACAGTACACTCGACCCTCGATTTGGCAGACTCCCATTTCCTGGATATCAGATTTCCTGGACAAAAGAATTGATATTTTGAAACTTATCTTCAAATTTCTCATGCGCAGCGATCCCTTACGTTTCCCGGTCAAAGTCCAGGCCCTCCGCTAGGTGACGCATTTGTGCCAATCACTTGTTTACTGTTGTCTTGTGGTGTAAGGTGGCTTTACATTTGAGCATTATCTGAGCAGTTTATAACTCCAGGATGGCACCACCAACCCCAAGGAAAGTGACCAAGCGCACAGAGAAGCCTGTGTGTCTCTCAGTGTCCCCAAAACTTGAGTTAATGAGGAAACTTGAGGCTGGGAAGTCTGTCGCTGTGGTGTGTGAGGAGTATGATGTAAAAAAACAGACTGTATCTGACATCAGAAAAGCTAAAGAAAAGCTGGAGAGTTATGCTGTGAAGTTTTCAGTGTCTGAGGCAAAGACTGGATCAGGCAGAAAACATATGAAAACTTCAAAGTGTGTTGACTTAGATGCAGCTGTGCACAAGTGGTATGTTCAACAAAGGGGCTTGTGGTGTCTCAGTGAGAGGTGTGGAGCTCGCTGCCAGTGCTGCAAAGCTTGCAGCACACATGAGTATCGCTGAATTTAAGGCAAGTGATGGATGGCTGTGGTATTTCAGGAAATGCCACAGCATCCATAGTGTGAAACTTTCAGGTGAGGCTGCTAGTGCCAATGTTGAGAGTGTTGAACCATTTAGATTGAAGTTAGATGATCTTATTAAGTGTGAACATTTATCACAAAGTCAACATTATAATGTGGATAAGACTGGGGTTATGTGGCGGCCCTTACCTAATAATACCCGGGTAAGGAAGGACGAGCATAAGGTGCCAGGTAAAAAGATTAATAAAGACCGGTTATCAGTGATGTGTGGTGGTAATGCATCAGGTACACACAGGCTCAAACTGGCAATTGTGGGGAAGTCTACGAAACCCAGATCACTTAACGATTGTATGAACGAGCTTCCTGTACATTATTACAGTTCTAGCAAAGCATGGTTCACCATTTGTGAAGACTGGTTCCATCATCACCTGGTGCCTGAAGTTAGGAATCACCAGGAAAAGGTGCTGAAAATCCCACCTGCAGAAGTGAAGGCATTGGTCTTAATGGACAATGCCTCCACTCACCCCACCCAGGCTGTTTTGCAGAGTGCTGATGGAAAGATAAAATGCATGTTTTTACCCCCAAACACCATCTCATTGGTGGTAGGTGGTGGCGATCACCATCCACTCACTTGATGTAGTGCTGCCTACTTATTCCTTAGCCATTATCATTCTTTTTCTGTGCCTGCCCTCCTCTCTTCCTATTTCTCCCATCTTTCCTGTCACTTCTTCATGCTTTTCTTTCTTCTACAGGTGGCTTTACACTGAGTGACAAGCCGAATGGTTTCCTGTAAGCCAAAAAACCATTTACAACGCTGGGTGGTAACCATATAACCAAACCATACGTGCTCCCTATGTGTAAACAAGTGGGTTGGTGGAGGGTTAGTGCCCCTCCCCGTAAAACATATAACCCAAAGTCAAATGGCCACCCCTTACGGGATTATGGCGTCTGGCAGTAGGTAGACAGACAGATAGACCATCTCATTGACCCAACCAATGGATCAAGGCATAATCGGTTCACTGAAGCGGAGGTACCAGAGAAAATATCTTGACGAAGTGCTGGTTGTGTTAGAAACTGAGGCTGACAGGGGAGATGATACAAGAGGGAAGAGAACCCTGGAGAATATTAAATCATACAATATCCACTCCGCCATCCACAACTTGGCTGAGGTGTGAGGAGACATTAAGCATTCCACGATTACCAATGCATGGAAAAAACTCCTCAAGGACGAAGAATATGACTGTGATTTTGAGAGGTTCGAGGCATCAGACTTCCATGCACTTCTCCAGAGGAGTGGGAAAAATGCAGTTATGCTAGATGACATTCATGCGTGGATAGAAGAAAATGAGCCTGCAGAGGGGCATGAAATACTGTCTGAGGAACAGATAGTGGCAACAGTGACTGGGGAGAGGGGCAGCGATAGTGAGGATAGTGATGTCGAGCTGCCAACGTCCGTTAAGATGTCTGTGGTCAGGGAATGTGCAGATATGTTACTTAAATTTGTGGCAAACAGCAACAACAAGGACATTCAGGAGCATTATGACCAGCTCCGGCTTCTCCGTGCAAAAATTATTGTGATGCAGCACCAGGCTGGTCGCAAGTCTAAGATTGATAGCTTTTTTAAACCACGCACTGCCACGCCGTCGTCTTCTGAACCAGGCCCCAGTGGTA
Organism: Birgus latro; assembly: GCA_018397915.1. Lineage (NCBI taxonomy): Eukaryota > Metazoa > Arthropoda > Malacostraca > Decapoda > Coenobitidae > Birgus > Birgus latro. Next base: position 9,643 of record JAGKTI010018836.1, on the reverse strand, counting down.
TAAGCCAGTCTGCCACTGCCAAGGCACAGCTTCCTATACCACGCAGCTCACCTGTAGCTCAACACGACTCCAGTGGTGCTACAAATTCACCTACGGATCGTGTCTGACTTTAAATTGTTTAACCCGTCACGTCCTGACCAATTTCCAACCTACGATACCCCAAAATCCAGAGCATTTTTGATTTTTTTAAAATTGGCTCAAACCTTCGCTTTCGGTGAGAAACATCGAAAATTCATAGAGAAATCGCGATCCTGTGCTTAAAAATGTTGATACAGGTGTCATGCAACCTTACATTTTCCTTCTTTTTCAGGGTACCTGGCTAAAGAAAACGAACTATGGAAGGGTTAACTAATTCAAGCCACTTTCAGTTACGTATTTATTTATGTATTTGGTACGAATTTATGTGTAGTAACAGACTATACTGGTTTTCACACATTAATATAGGCAATAGAAGCATTGTTCAGTCACCAAACACATCCACATATGGCACCTCATCACTTCTGTTTGTTTCTTGCTCTAGCTACTTTACTTCTTTGTCCTCCACCTCAGGAATCACTTTCACCGTGAAGATCACCATTGGAGAGACCGTGGGGCAACATACCTTTACTGGCCAGCTTACTGCTAAAAGGTGAATTGCCCAGTGTGGAGGGGAGGGGGGGTTAGGTGGGGCCAGGCAGTATCCCTGCTTGACAGCAGATAGAGGAAGGTCTCCCACAAATGCCTACCAAAAATCACCCATGAAACTTGAAAATTGTGCAAATTATGACCCTTGGAATTGCGCGACATACCCGTACGTCGATGGGTGTAGCTGTGACAAAACATCGCGACATACCCATACGTCGATGGGATTCCTCGGGTTAAGCTATTGGGGGAACCACTAAATGATCACAGCATACACCAACATCCTCAACAAAACAATACATATACAGTACAGGATGTTAAATATACAGGTATTTTTTATTCCTTTTATATAGTCATATACTGTAAACCACGTTTTGCATGTAACGTATGTTACGATCACAGCATACGCCTGCATCATCTCTACAATACAATACTGTACATATACAGTACAGTATGTTAAATATACAGTACAGGTATTTATTTTTCCTTTTATATAGTTATTTGTTGTAAACCATGTTTTGTATGTAATGTTACGATCACGGCATACACCTGCATCATCTCTACAATACAATACATATACAGTACAGTACAGTATGTTAAATATACAGTATAGGTATTTATTTTTCCTTTTATATAGTCATATGTTGTAAACCACGTTTTGTATGGAACTTATGTTGGTACATGTAATACTAAGTGTGGGACAAAGTGTGGGAAAAGTCTGGGGCGGGTACTGAATATGGGCAATTGCCGGACCGAGTACGGCAAACAAGGGAATGGGCAGTGGCCCCTGGACTTTTGTAATTCCCAGAGTAGACTTACCCCCTTTTAGTCTGCCAAATCGAGGGTCAAGTGTAGTTAAGTTACACTGCCTTGTCGGTTCACATGTCTGGTTAATAGGTGGTTTGACACTAACTTAACTACTGTTGAAGTTAGAAGTGTAGTTAAAGAAGTGTTGCTTCTTTAATTTTTTTAACAAGCCTAGCTTATTCTTTTTTATTCACTCAATGTAGTGCTGCTATAGGTGTCTGCCCTTTCCTCTCTTCCTTCCTTCCTCTTCTGTCTGTCTTTCCTTCATTCTTTCCTCATCCTTCTGCCTATGGTTGACTTTACACTCCCTCTTCTGAATTTCTTTCAATCACTCTTTCCTCTTCCTTCTGCCTATGAGTGACTCTACACTGAGTGACAAGGCAAATGGTTTCCTGTACACCATGAAACTATTTACTACACTGGGTGGTAACCATATAACCAAATTATGGTGCCTGGTGGTTTAGTGAATAATTAAGGCGCTCCAATCAGACTGAGCCAGTGCTGATTTATATCCATGGGATGGTTGGGGTTTATAGCTCATGTAATATCACTCAGGGATGAGTGACGCTGGTCACTCTCATCTGAAATGTCACAACCAACTTGCCTAGCCCTGGGTTCCTACACTCCTCATGGGGCAACACAGGACTGGATGATGGATGGATGTTTACAACACTAGGGATTCTTGTTCCTTAAATCAGAATCTTGTCTGATTAAAAATAATTTTCCCAGTAAGGTTTATGATCTGTCCAGCAGGGAACTGGTCAAATACAGGAGTGCTGCCTGATCTAATTACAGTACAGTACTGGATGAGAGGCCACTGTACTAGTTTCTGCTCCAGGTTCATCTAAAATGTGAACACTGCATACTGTAGGCCAAAGTTGCCCTGCTCTGGCAGTCCACCATCCTTCTACTGAGGTTGGACCTGAGGGATATTTGTATAAGTGGGAAGAAAACTTGTTCAGTTAGGCTATATCAGTGCCACCATGTGAGGTGAGATGAAATACTGAATCAACATTTAATTTGGAAAAAATATAATTTTTATCACCATATATGAGGCGTTGAGTGGAATAACCACTCGTGCGTCAAATGTAGAAAATGGGAAGAAATGATGTTAAAGTTTTTTTTAATTTCAAAATGCCATATCATTTCAACCAATAAAGATATTCTGGTTAAATATTTTTTTTTCCAAATGTAGCTGAAAACATATGCTTGCATGTTAGAGTAAGTAAATCAATGGCATTCTGAAAGAACAATACATTAACAGCATCTTTCTCCTCTTGCCTCAGAACAATGAACTGCATATTCCCAAAATTGTGTGTTATTGCAAGCCAACCTTATGATGTATGCATATACTTTCACAATATCCAAAAAAAAAAAAAAAAAAAAAAATCTGTCCGTACCACACTGCTGCCCGTACCATACTGTTGACCTTGAACAAGCCTGTGGCACTCGAGTGGTTATTACTACAATTCTGGAACTTCCCCCACATGGAGCTGACAACAGATGCGTGTCTTAACGTGAATACACAGGAAAAATCGACCTTAACACCAGTGGAATAACTGAGCCTGATGTTGGTTTCCAAGGTTCACGATCTGGGGAACACAATGCTACCCAGCAGAGTATAAACACCTTCGTGTGCAGCGTGGTCAATCAGTACCCTCTATAAAATGGGATTTTCACCCTTATTGGAGGCATTTTTTCACATGATTCGTTACTGTTCTAGTAGAAGAGGGTTTGGGGAATATGTTGGTGTACTTAACTCCAAAATGGCTGCTGTGGTGGAGAAGAGGTTATTCCACTCAGTGCCTCATATGTTCATACACACCTAATTATCTGAAACTTGGTCAAAATTTTGTGTCTGATTTAACTGGTAATAAAAAATAAGGATTCATAACGAAAACCAGCTAAAGTTGGCAGAAGTGTCTCATCTTGAGCTCGACAATTCGCCTTGACAGACTTTTAGTTTGAATAAATAGTGATTTAACATGCAAATACATCTATTTACACTGTAAATCAATATTTATGCAAAACAGAAGCCTGTCAAGGAGTGTTGGCAAGCTAAAGGGGAAATGCAATACCTGCTAATTTGGGCACTTTTTCCTCTGACTTGCTTATTTTAAATTAATAGTTAAACTAAGCACAATTTTTTGAATGGACTTCAGATAATTAGGTGTATATAAACCTACATGGTGATAAAAATTATATTTTCCTATTAAATGCGCCGACTCAGTAGATAACAACCGATTCGATATTTTCACCATGTGAAATTATCCACCACCCTGAAACATACCCAGTATGATTATGATAGAACATGCACGTTTCTATACTGCTGCTGTCTACCCTGTAAGATGGGAGGCAAGCCTGCTAACACCTTGGCACACACAGTTTTAATAACATGACCATTATGCCAAAAGGATTTACACACCTCTGACCTGGCACCCTCCCCAACAGCCACCACCTTGCCCGTCAGCACCTTGGTCACAGATTTCTCTGGGATAAAAATGCCACTGGAGGTCTTGGTCACAGCTTCTGCCTTCTGTACCAACACTCGGTCAAACAGAGGCACAAATCTTCTGAGAGCACCAGCCTAAAAAGAAAAACGGCACATAGTAACTCATTTGTAAGGATTTTACAATAAAATATCAATTGTTCGATGTGTGTAGCATGTGCCTGTTGAGATGGAGCCATGATTCCTGGGGCCTAGATCATGAGGTATGTTGCCCATTTCACTGGGCAAGCTGTTGATCTGGCACAAAAGAAGAAGGCATATAATGAGTGGATGAGAAGTTGAGAGACGGAAAAGAGAGTTATATGTAAAGAGGAAGAGAGAGGTGAAAAGATTAGTAAGAGAAAGAAAAGAGTGGATGAGGAATTTGGAAGGAATTTGGGTGTAAAGTGGAGGGAATGTAAAAAAAAAAAAAAAAAAAATGTTCTGGAAAGAGGTAAAGAGAGTCAGACAGGGTGCCAAAGAAGTTAGTTGGGGAGTGAAAGATAAAAATGGTAGAATGTTAGTGTAGAAAGGACAAAAAGTGAGCAGATGGAAAGAACACTTTCATGAATTGTTGAAAATAGAGAATGAAAGTAATACAAGCATAAGTGGCTGGGGAATGGCTGGGAGGAGGAGGGATGTGAGAAGAGAGGAAGAAATCAGCAGGATGGACGTTGTGGAAGCAATGAAGAAAGTTAAAATGGGGAAAGCCCCAGGAATTGATGGAGTGTGCGGTGAAATGCTGAAGCATGGGGGAGAAATAGTAATAGAATGGATGTGGAAGAGGTGCAGATTGGCCTGGGAGGAAGGCAGAGTCCTGGAGGATTGGAAGTAAGGGACCATATAATTATTCCCCTGTACAAAGCTAAAGGGGAAAGAAAAGTGTGTGGTAATCACAGTGGCATTTGCCTCAGTGTAAAAGTATATGGTAGGGTACTTATTGACTGAGTTAGGGAAATAACAGAGGAATTATTTGCAGAAGAACAGGGACGTTTTAGGATGGGAAGAGGTTGTGTAGATCAGATATTCATTCTTAGATCTTTAGTGGAAAAGTTTCTAAAGAAGGGAAAGAAGTTGCATGCAGCCTTCATGGATTTGGAGAAAGCATATGACCGGGTGGATAGACAAGGACTGTGGAAAGTATTAGGAACATATGAAGTAGATGGGAAGTTGCTGAAGGCCGTGAAGAGTATGTATGAAGGTCCTATGGCTGCAGTGCATGTGGATCGTGAACTGAGTGAATTTTTCTATAAGGTTGGATTGAAACAAGGATGTGTTTGTCTCCACGATTGTTCAATCTGTATATGGATGGGGTAAAAAGAGATACAAGGTAGGACAGTGGATGTTGGAGCAGCCCTAGTGAGAGAGGGCAGTGTTTGGAAACTGCCTGTACTGTTGTTTGCAGATGATACTGTCTTGTTAAGTGAAGACGAAGGGGAGCTGGAAAGCTTGGTAGACAAGTCTGGGAAAGTGTGTAAGAAACGGAATATAAAGGTGAAAGCAGAGAAGAGTAAAGTGATGGTCTTCGAGAGAAGTGAAGTCAGTGATTGTACAGTGAGACTGGATGGGGAGGAAATGGAAAATATGAGTGTATCTCAGTACATGGGTAGTGTGATGAGTAAGGATGGAAGTTTAGAGGGTGAAGTGCTTGAAATGGTGCAGCAGGGAAGAAAGGCTGCTGGTTCCTTGAAAGCAGTGATAAGAAACAGGGAAGTGAGCATGGAGCATGGAAGTGAAAAAGCTACTACATGACAGCATTGTTATACCAACTCTAACATATGGAAATGAAGCTTGGACCTTGTTGGAGAGACAGAATGAGTTATCTGAGAGGAGCATGTGGAGTCACATGGCGAGACAAACTGACAAATGAGGAAGTGAAGGAGCACTGTGGTGTGGATGTGGATGTGACAGGATGCATTACAAGAAACACGTTAAGGTGGTTTGGCCATGTGGAGAGGATGGAGAGTGAGAGACTGATGAGGAGAGTGTATGTAAGTGAGGTGGAGGGAGGAAGAGAGAGGGGGAGACCAAGGATGAGATGGAGGGATGGAGTGGAGAGGTATATGAAAGAGGGTGGTGTTAGCTGGGAGCAGAGCAGTGACATGGCAGGGGACAGAGCAACATGGAGGAGATTTGTTTGTGGTCACCCCTTACGGGATTAACGTGTCTGGGAATGGATAGACAGATGTTTTCATTCTTTTACTACCCTTTCTGGACTGTACCTCACCTCACCTGAGGTTGGGAAACAAAAGAGTGGGGGATTTTAAGGATGACAATGGACACTAACAATATTCATCCTTCTCAAGAGAGAATGGACTGCTACTCTAGCACACCCATTCTACCTGCTTTTTCATTTCATGGAGTCTCCCTCAGCCTTGCATTTTTTTTTTCATTTCGTAATTAAAACTTAAACAAAAAAAAAGAGGGGCAGCCAGCAACCCATCCCATCAGTAGTAAAAGCAAGAATCACAAACACTGGTTTGTGTTTACATTTATTGGTTACTTCATATCTGGAGTAACTTTATTATAGACAAAAAAAAAAAAAAGGGTAAAATTATCGTTTAAGCCCCTAACCTCACATTTTTTTTTTTTTTTATATTTAACCTACTCTAACCAAACCAATCCAACCTATATGAGGCTGTTCTGTATTAACTCAAGTAACTGGTAATCAAAATTCTTGTCATTGTGAGAACTTTCCATTGAAGAATAAAAAAAATTGTGGATTCCGTTAGGGGGCTGAAACGATAACAGTAAAAAAAAAAAAAAAATGATGGCATTGATAACCAAGAAGGCTCTGGACGGCTACGCTAGCGGCACGGTGCACATGAGAATAATCATCCGGCCCGTGTTTCACATTACTTATACAATTGTCCATACAGTACAATGAACTGTCAGTAAAGAGCATAACAGGCTTCACCTCAAAACAACCAACTCTATGTGCCTCTAGGTACAAAGAGCAATAGCTTTTACCATGGTAATATTTTTGGATGGAACGCCAGCTGACTATCTCCCGAAGCGGCGTCGTCTGCTGTGAGCTCACATGTGCCTCAGTTCCCCCAGCCCTGCGCAAGCCCAACATTATTTCTCCTTACAGATAAAGTTTCATCATCTGTTGAAAAATATACAACTTTGCTAACGAAAAATTTTATTTTCAGCACATACAGAAGGGTTCAGACATAACATTTGTGTATTTACCCTAGAGGGTGCGTAGCCTAAAGTGCATGGTACATTCTAGAAATGGGGGCCCAGGAAGGTGCACGATGCTCTTACTACAGTTTAAGAAAGTACATTATCCTTGATTTCCTGTTATTTGTTACTAATGCTACTGAGATAACAGAGTGGAATTAATATTTTTCTCATAATGTACAAGTAATTAGCGCGTCATTTTCTAAAATACTGGAGTATAACTGCCAAAAATGCTAGTTCGAGTTGCGTAAGCCCCCTTGTTATGCTGCATACCGGGCCCCCAGCTTGATGCTTCCCGGCGTCCCAAGTGCCGTCCAGTATTGCCAAGTTTAGCAGTGTATTTATTAGATCTAGAGAGTTCCATTTCTACTAGCGGCAATTTTTAAAGCCTATTTGCAAATTATATAGTATTTTTTTTTTGGATATTCTTATAAACATTTAACGATTTTCTATAGTTTTTGCACTTTTTCTAACGATTTTTTGGAGGTTTCTGTATTTGAGGATATTTAGCGAATTTTGAGGGGAAATTAATATTTTCGCTGCTGAATGCGTAGTGATTTTTACAAAGGTTGAAAGGTACTCTAAAGCTTTTATGACTTTTGAGGGGCTTTTTGAAGAAATCTGCACTTGGCGACAGTCTATCAAGTTTTAAAAGTAAGTTTAGCGTAATGTGATATTATGGATAAAGCAACACTGACTCATTGTCGTCTGCTTCTCTCTTGGCATCGTGCGGTTTGGACGTGGCCGACCTGTGTCCCTTGTCAACTCATTTAACCAAAGTAATCATCGAGGTAAGCCGTATAAGGTGAAACTGTGTACTGCTAACAGTAATTTACAGAAGTAAGCGACAGTTTTACATCGTATTAATCGTTAAATGTATGGAAAACGTTGATGGAGCTCTCCCGGTATGTGGTGGAGGTTCATCACATGGTCCAGTTGCCACGGAAATAACCTCTCACGAATTTGTCATTATGTAATAGGTGTTTTAAGTGTAGACCCATTGCAGTGAAATTTTAAACGTTAGTTAGCAAAGCAGCATTTGTCAGTTCAGGCTAAGCAGATAATATGCACCGTTGTGAAAGAGCCTAATTCAATCCGATGCTTTGTGATCTTGTTGAGACGTTGGGAGTGGAGTTTGTAGCACCTTAATCTTAGCGGTTTACTCTGCACATTGGACCTTAATAACATATGTGATTGATGCTAAGTAACAGAAGGTAACCAAAAATCACAAAGGATGAGGCTTGCTTAGGTAAGTGATAGGAGGCAAGTGAGTGCTCATAAAGGGTGTCTCCTCTGTTTTAGTTTCATTGGAGTAATCAGACCCACCCACCTCCCTTCCGTACCAAGTACTAAATGAAGCAGTTGCATTGGAAAAGTTGAAAAAAAGCCAGAAAATGTATTAAATAATGAGGGGGGAGGGGGGAAGCTGAAATATTTACCAATAATTGTACTCATTTTTCCATATTTCTTTGGACAATATGGGCTCCTCATTTTCAGCAGTAATATATTTCAGACAGTTTACAGCATTAAGTCACTCACAAAGGTCAAACAAGCTACTGACAAAGAGATAACCACTGATAGGGAGCCTATAAAGTGAATATTGACCCAGTCTTCATTGCCATTTATCATTTACCACTGATAAATACTGTATGCCCAGGTAAGATTGTGCCACCCTTATGATCAGGTTTGTATATTCCATTTTTTTTTTTTTTATCCAGCCTTTTATCTTGTCGATTCTTTCATTTCAAATTAGCACTGTAATAAGTGAAATCTCTAAGTTTGCCAAGGTTATAACCAGAGGATCAGTTTCCTAAGTTTCATCAGATTTTAATTTCATCCAGTCACATTCCCACCTATATTCCCACTTAAGTAGAATTGAGAGAGAGAGAGAGAGAGAAAGATCTACCAGTAGCATGCCGAGTGAAATGGGCCATGCAAGCATCCACACATCCCTAGGGTTCTTTATATTTCTTTCTGTTGCCAATGCCTCAATCCCATAAGGGGTGGCCACAAACAAATCGCCATCATGTCGCCCTGTCCAATGCCACTTCATTGCCTTGCTCCCAGTTCACAACCCCCTTTCTCATATATCAGCCCACCTAATCTCTCCATCTCATCCTCAGCCTCCCCCTCCCCCTACCTTCCCCCCTCCACCTCACTCGCATACACCCCTTTGTTAGTCTCTTGCTCTCCATCCTTTCTACTTTGTCAGACTACCTCAGTGTATTGCTCTTAATGCTTTCTGTCAAATTTCTGTTTCAGTAGTTCATTTATTTTTATATTTTTTCCCACATGCATTTTAACCTTGGTAAACCAGCATTTTTTACCATTTAGAACATAATAGTATTTTCTTCACAAAAGTCAGCATTATAAAAATTTACCTTTAAGAACTTCATAGTGCTTTTCAAGAAAGAATTTAAAAACTGGTTTGGTTGTTCAGATCATGAACTGGTATCTTATAAATCTGTTATCTTTAGTGTGTTTGAGCTCAGTTCCAAAATATTGCCAAACCCAATTGCTGCTAATATTGTACTAACCTCT
>JAGKTI010018835.1:0-17410 GCA_018397915.1 Birgus latro | reverse complement strand
AGATTGTTAGGCGTGAGAGGGTTGAACTTGCAGGTGAGTCTCTTGAGTGTGTGGAGGAGTTTTGTTATCTGGGAGACATGTTATGTGCCGGAGGTAGGGCTGGAGTTAGCTTGGTTGCTAGGGTGAGAAGTGGTTGGAAGAAGTTCAGGGAGCTGTTGCCTCTCCTGACATTGAGAGGACTCTCCTTACATGCTAAGGGGTCTTTGTATGCAGCATGTGTCAGGAGTGTGATGCTGTATGGTAGTGAGACCTGGGCAGTAAAGGAAGAGGATATTCGCAGGTTTAAACGTACAGAAATGACAATGATTAGGTGGATGTGCAGTGCGTCCCTGCGTGCAAGGCCTGGGGGGGCTGGGTTTACGATAGAAGAGTTGAGAGGTAGGATGGGACTGGAGTGTATTGGTGTTGTGATGAGGAGAGGTAGGCTGAGGTGGTTTGGACATGTGGAGAGGATGGGGGATGATAATTGGGTACAGAGGGTGAGAAGTGTTAATATTGGGGGAGGGGTAGACCGAGAAAGACATGGGACGAGGTCATTAAATGTGACTTAAGGGTTAAGGAACTGAATAGGGAGGCTGCCAGAGATCGAGCAGCGTGGAGAGCCGCCATTAGGTGACCAAGGCCGACACATGCAAGCATGTTGGAGCCTTCAAAAACGAAACAAAAATGAAACGAATTGAAATAAAAACCAGCATGAGGTGTTCAGCCATGACCAGTCACTAAGAGTTAATTTATACTCCATACCTGTATCTCATGCATACAACAGGTCAGCTATAGAACTGGCTTCAATTAGTATTGTTATCATTGCCTGTGGCCTCCAGTCTTCATAAGCAGTGTTTCCCTGCATCTCAGAATGAATGGGTGTTTATTTTTTATTTTGAAGGGAAAAGTTTTTCAAGTTTTCAGCTGTGAATTTGATTCTTTTTTCATGTCAAAATTATGACTAATTAAAATTATTTGAAGAGTATACATGTGGCAACTTATTTAATGGTTTAATGTGAAAAACTTGCTAATTTGTGGATTTAATTAGATTTGGCCATAAATTCTAAGTTGAAGGAAATATTTGTACTTGTGCATAGGTTGACGGTAAGACGATAAAGGCACAGATCTGGGACACTGCTGGACAGGAGCGGTACCGAGCCATCACTTCAGCCTACTACCGAGGGGCTGTTGGAGCCCTTCTGGTCTATGACATTGCAAAGCTTCTCACTTACACCAATGTTGAACGCTGGTTGAAAGAATTGAGAGACCATGCTGACCAAAATATTGTCATCATGCTTGTAGGTAAGTCAACAGCAGATTATTTTGCCACTACTTTACAGTACAGTGAATTATTGATAACATTAGTTAATTTTTTGCTGTCAGACAGATGTAGTCTTGCAACTGTAACCAGACAAGCCAGTTGGTTTCCAATAGCCCAGGAAACCATTTCCTACAGTTGGTGGTTACCATACTTCCTACAAATAGGTGCTTGGTGGTGGATGTGGCTCTTATGGGTCTAAGTTGTAGGAATAGAGTTAATTGTTCACATAATACCACCATTGAGATAGTAACTGGTCACTCATGCCTTTAGCATCTAGACTGAGTAGCCTAGCCTTAAACCCCTTTGCTTTGGATGAGGCAGGAAAGAATGGAATGATGGATGGATGAATTGTACTGAGAGGTTGAGCTGTAGGAGGTCTGAGTTGTTTTCAACACAAGTTCTAGATAGTGTTGCAGTGGACCTAGTATATCTTGTGGCTTTCCTTCCCTTGGCATTGAGACTGTTTGCAATACTACTAAGAACTTATGTTTCATTCTTGTGCCCGCATCAACACAGGATGGGAGAGCATAGTGTGCATGAGTCATATTCCCAGATGTTGAAGAGTCTTGCATGGTATCTCCACACCCTGTCTCAATGTGGGAAATTGGGTTTGGGTGTTTATGGTTAAGGATACATTGGTAACAAAGAGGAATAATGTACATTTATGTAGACTTGTCAGCTCATATATTCTGTACTTAGTTTATCCTGTACAAAATTGAAAAAATACTTTGTGGTGATAGTGTGGAGATAATCAGACCCTGCATGTACAGTATGTAGAGTGCAAATGAAAGTTGCTCTAAATATTATTAAGGGTATGTTAAAGGAAGGTAGAATGTGGTGAGGGAGGGATGAGAGGAGTGTTATGTGTGTGAGGTTAAGAGAAAGATGGATGACAAAGAATTATTGTCACTGACTGGTTTAGACGTGAATGAGAGACTATTGGAAATCGTCTGCCACCAGATGTGTCTCCGTGTTAACAGCTTGTCTGCTCCAAGTGCGTGTTAAATTACCATGATTTTTCTATATTGATGTGAGAACCTGTCTGGCAAAATACCATCATACACTACTGAAGTGTTGTGAAGTGTTGAATAAGCTTCATAACAAAAATATAGCAGAAGAAAATACATTTCTCTTGAAAATCTGGCACTTACAGTAGGCGCGGAAAGTGTTGATGCCATCTTAAAAAAAGAAAAAATTCTTGTGGTTAGCAAGGAGAAACAAATAAATTAGCACTCACCATTGAATTTAGTATTTACTGGCATTCCCCTTCACCTTTATTATCTTCTTAAGGCGTCTGGGGAGACTGATGGCGTAGTTTTGCAGAACAGACGGACTAAAACTGCTCCATAGCTGCTTGACTGCAGCCTCAAGTTTAGGCAAAGATGATGTGTCCATACTACGCAGCTGCCGCTTCATGTGCGCCCATAAATTCTCAATGGGATTGATATCTGGGGAGACTGATGGCGTAGTTTTGCAGAACAGACGGACTAAAACTGCTCCATAGCTGCAGCCTCAAGTTTAGGCAAAGATGATGTGTCCATACTACGCAGCTGCCGCTTCATGTGCGCCCATAAATTCTCAATGGGATTGATATCTGGGCTGTTTCCGGGCCAATCTCGAATAAAGGGAACCTCACAGTCTGTTAGCCACTGTTTCACTGACTTTGCAACATGTGCAGGGGCAGAATCTTGCATAAATACTCTTGCCTTGGTTTTATCAAAAGAGTCACTTAAAACATCACATAAGAGCTCCAAATAATTGTTCTGGTTCACTTTTTCATTTGCAGGTAGAATTACCAACCTACCAACACCATAATATGTAAAGCAGCCCCAAGCCATGAGTGAGGCTGGGTATTTAACAAACTTGGAAGTGTACTTAGGATCCAGGGGGTCACTGCCTGGTTTGCGGTACACTCGTGATGAAGGGGTACCAGTGACAGTAAATGTTGACTCATCACTCCAAAGCACAGTTTTCCATTGCTCCTCACTCCAGGCAAGATATTTCTTACAAAAATTTACTCTCTTTTTCTTCTGAAGTGCAGTTAGCAGTGGTTTTTTACGAGCACAAAAACTCCTGTAGCCCAGATCGTCATGCAACAGCTGCTGCACACTTCTGACAGACACATCTGCCAGCAACTGTGGGTTCTTTTCTTTTAAATCCCGTGCTGTTAGCCTTGGATCCTTGCTAACTTGCCTTGAGATCAGCTGACGGGTCCTGAAGGTTGTCTTACGAGGTCTCCCAGGCTTGGGAAGTGGAGTGGGAGGAATGGCCTCCCCACTGTCCTTGAACCGCTTCACCAGTCTCTGCACTGTCCTCAGTCTAACACCATCTGATTTGCAATAAATGGGAGTTTGTGGCCAGCTTTGTATAAAGTAATCACTTCCACACGTTTGTCCTTGCTTGTGGTTAATTTAGGCATGATGAGAATGTGGTAGGTAACCAAATAACTGTGTTATTTGAGTCAAAACATGCCCTCGTGGTGCATCACACACAGAGACAATCCTCCTCCTGTGGCTGCCCAAACATTACTGAGCCTGCTCCTGTGGTGCCAAACCTATCAAGCAGGGTTGCCAGCTCCCGTTGAAAAAGCGTCAGCTCATTTCGCATCACAGGGGAGGGTAGTATTGACCCTACTTCACTTAACGCGAAAAAGAATGAAGTCGGCCCTTTAGCGTCAATACTTTCCGCGCCTACTGTATATATTTCTTTTCGTCATTTTTAATGAAGTTGCTACAAGCTGAGTTAATTCTTGCTTCCTGAAATGTTTGATTTGTAATGTAGTTTTAGCCAAGCAATTGTTTTGTTAGTGTCAGTATCTCTTTTGGCAGAAATTTAATGATGTGTTAAATTATTTTGCATCAGCCATCTGAGCTCAGAGACAGTCCCCATTCAAAGGTGGGTGAGCTTATGAGTGGCCCTTGATATGATTTTGAGAGTTGTTCCCAGAAAGGAGAGATGAGTCATTGATAGTTATGACAGTGTTTCTTTGGTTTAGTATAAGAAGAGTTTTAATAACATTCCTAAGTTCTTGTAATTGTAAGTTTAAATCTAATTGGAGGGAGTATTTATTGTCAGCATTAAATTGAGCTAGAAGTTATTCTAAATGAGTTTGCCCTGTGGTCTATAGGTAACAAATCTGACTTGCGTCACCTACGATCGGTGCCAACGGAGGAGGCCAAGGTATTTGCAGAAAAGGAGGGGCTCTCTTTCATTGAGACTTCAGCTCTGGACTCTACCAACGTGGAGACTGCCTTCCACAACATCCTCACAGGTACCTGGAGGACTCCTTAGAGCCTCCTGTTTCTCATCTTAGCCTATCTGTGTATGTTGATGTCTGCATTCCTTCTGTAAACCCTCTCTTTGCTCATGGCGCATTATTGAGCATTGTTTCTGAACTCTGAATATTAAAATCTTGTGGGTTGGATCCCATTGTCTTGTAGTCAGTGTTGAGGTACTGTGTTATTGAAAGCGAGAAGATTAAAAAAATGTGGGAATCCAATGTTTGTGCTAAAGAAGGGTTTGCTGCATTCATAGCCATTTGAAATTATGCATCTGTCATTTCAGCTTTGTTGATCGTCTTGTGATATTTTATTACATTGGCCTTTATTTTCACATGAAATGCATTGCTGAGGTACTGTAATAAATTATGGGTTTCTTTTATCTAGATCTCTTGTGAAATTTTCTTTCATTTCTAAGTAGTTTAGTGATCTTAATGCATTTTGTAGAATTCCATAATATTAATTAGCTTAGGGTTCACATTGTTTAATCATAGTGTTTGCAATTCTCTCCTGCCAGTATTGTTTTTGTTTTTCAACAGAGTCTTCATTATCATGCATTTATGACCTGTGAGACACAGTAGCCAATGATTAGGGAGTTTCCATATAGGATAGCATGATGAAGAGTAGTGTGTGGCATCATCATTCTATTATGTACTATAACTGTTGATGCAAATTGTTGCAAGGCTCCTGCATGCAGATTTTATTCTGATGCTTCTTTTAAGTTTGGAATTATTTTTGCAACCAGTATTTCATTAACAAGTATGAAAGCCTGATAACAATTGCGGACAAAGTGTGAATGCAATTATGTCTTCATGATTTATTAAGTGCATTATAACAAGGAATGTGTATAGACTGTGATTCGTTAGCAGTATTAACAGCTGACTAACACATCTCCATTCTTTGCATGCTGGCTAGAAATTTACAGGATTGTCTCCCAGAAGCAAATTCGTGACCCTCATGACCATGATGACAGTCCAACAGCCGACGTAAAGGCTATTCACGTGGAGCCAACTGTTAACGCAGAGAGTGTGCGCAAGCAATGTTGTCAACAGTAGGCAGAGCTGCTCCCCACACCGGCAAATTTGAGAACAGGGTTAGAGTCCACATTGATGTCCAGTGGCCCAGTATATACTGTATATTGGCACTTGCTCTTCCCTGATTCTGTGTTGAGCACTAAGTTTCACCTCCATATGTGCTTGTATTACACTCATTTGACCCACTGGACCTGGCAAGATTTAAGTATGCTGCTGATCTGTGTGGAACTGCTAAATTTTGTAAAGTAGATGGCTGTTTAAGGTTGAATTTTCCAGTTTGCTACAAGGAAATGCTAACCTTTACTGTCCTTTTTATAGATTATTGCAACACCTGGCTTTTTACCAGCTAAAATAAATTCTCCCTCACATTGCTCTGCCTAACAGGGCTGGTTAAGGCTAGTTCAGCATGATGAGCACTTTGTTTTTGGGAAAGCGTTGTAACTTGGTATATTATATTATGCATGATGATGTAATGCTTTGACATTCCTGTTTCCTGTCATGCAGAACTATAACCATTAAGTGAACAATGTATTATCACCCATTGTCAGTGTCCTGTCACGGGTGATTGTTAAGAATGGAGCTGTTCTGGTTAATTATTCTCAAGCATGTTGGAGTTGAGCAAATTGGAGAGCCATTGCTGTTTCAGATTTCATGTGTAGTTATCTGTATGGAGGAACATAATTCTTTGCAGGGGGCTGGCTGGCTGGTTGTCAGTCTTGCTTGAACATTTTATTTTCCTGGTGTGGGGTTCTACATTCTGAAGTCTCAAGTTGATTTCATATTGCATATTTGAGCATCCTTTCCTCTTTCTGAATATTGCATGAATTGCTTAGCATAACTGCCTTATCTTCATAGAATGCTGTGTAGTTTTGTGTTATTTTGGATCCCAGTATCATAATATGAATTTCTTTTCAGGGAATGTTAATATTGATTATAATATAATATTTGAGTGGTTGGTGGGGGTGCTCACCATCACTCTACATAGTGCTGCTCTTGAGTGTCTGCCCTTTCCACTCTTTCTTCCTTCTTTCCATTGATCCTCTTCTGTCTTTCTTTCATTCATTCTTTTCTCTTCCTTCAGCCTATGGGTGTCTCTACACTAAGTGGGAAGCCAAATGGTTTCCTGTACACCAGGAAACCATTTACTGCGCTGTGTGGTGACCATATAACAAATTATGGCGCCTGGTGGTTTAGTGGGCAATTAAGGCAATCCAATGGGATTGAGCCAGTGCAGGTTTATATACAATGGGTGGTTGGGGTTTATCACTCATGTAATGCCACTCAGGGATGAGTGAGGTTGGTCACTCATCTTAAATGGTAGGACCAACTTGCCCAGCCCTGGGCACCTACACTCCTCATAGGGCAGCTCTGGATTAGATGATTTTGATGATCATATTAATGAACATTTGGAAAATGAATGCCATTTGTATGTAAAATGAATGGGTTTGTGTGTGTGTGTGTGCATGTGCTGTAGTTGCTCGATTTAATGGACACTGATGTACTTGAAGCCCGAGATACAGATTTATTTTTTCTGGTATTTTTTCCCTGTCTGATGGAAAATTTCTGATAAATTGAGCATTCTGTAATTCCATTTTGGAAATTACATACACAATAATGCGTTTCTGTGGGTATTAATTATGGGTTCAGTCTTGCATGACTAACCCATGCAGGGGTGGCCAATCAAAGTGGCACATAGTTTTATTTTTTATATACTTGCCAGGCTGTGAATTTTCCTGTTTGTCTGATAATTCCGGTTGCCTGGTAACTGGATAATTGGGATTATATTGTAGTTAGATCTTTGCATTTTGGTAGTACTGCTTTGGCATTTCTCTTACTGTTTCAAGTGACCTTTGAAAGTGTTTAAATTAAGAATTTAACTGTGTCATATATTTAAGAGTGCTGTATTTTGGAGCTGTTTTAGTACCAAGAAGAATGTAAAGGAATGTTACCTGTTAGGGTTTATGTCAGTTTGGAGGATCTTGATTTACAGCACACTGGTATTTGTTAACAGAAATTAACTGTTGTAGAAATAGACAAATGGTAGCTGGACCCAGGAGGGTATTTTGATCCATTGACTAGGATATAATTGGCTTGTTCTGGAGTCGTTTCTTTTCATTTACAACATGTTTGCAAGCATTGGCCTTGGTCACCAAATGATGGCAGTCCATACTACTCATTGTTGTCCTCCATCCTCACCACATGCCCAAACCATCTTAATTTGCCCTCCTCATCACAATATCCATACACTCTAGTCCCATCCTTCTCTCAACTCTTCAATCATAAACCTATACCCCACAGGCCTCGCATTCGAGGACGCTCTGGACATCCATCAGCAATAATATTTTACATGTGATCGTATTTGCAACAGTAGCAGCTAATCTGCATAAAACAATTTAATTTTCTGTGGTTGCTTAACTGTGATGGAAGAAAATACGTGTACTTAGATCAGCTGTTGCTGCTGTAGATTCATGTGCTCTGTCCTGTGTTGCAGTTGTTGTTGGCTGCCATATGACACAGAGAATTATGACTTCAGCATAACATAATTCTCATTATATTGTATACATATATTTAGAAAGTACCCAACTCAACGTTGCGAGAAACCTCTGTATGCAGGATTTATGGTGGTAGCTTCAGTGTATTTTGAGCCAAAATGGACAAATCAAGGTTTGCAGTGTTAACAGGTGGATGGAGAGTTACTCTGCATAATTTAGATTTGAAGTTACAGCATAAACATGCCCTCAAAATGGTGCCGTACTTCCTCTCAAAGATTCCTCATATTGAGGTTGGCCATGGTACAGCTGATGTTTACTATGGACTGGAAGCTAAGCCAAGTGCCAGGGCTAGCTAATTACTTCCCAACAGTTGCTGGAAGCTGTTGGCAAAAAAAAAAAAAAAAAAAAAGAGAGATGTGCAATGGCTCTTGTAACAGTGTGAGAGTCTTGCCTCGAACTTCGTACAGTCACTTGGAAGAGAGATCACCATGTGACGGTATGTGTGGTTGAATGTTCCCTGTCTAAGAAGGATGATTGTGTGGTTGTTTACCAAGCTTGTAGCGACATTCACTCTGATGGTAGTTCCTCGCATAATTGATGGTAGACATCCATATACCACCTATATAGCATTATATAGTATTTATCTTGTATGGGTATGTTGAACTAGTGTCTCATTATTTGGTATTCATCTTGCACAGTTGGTCACTTATGCCTGAAGTGTGTGGACTGAATATCCTAGTCACAGACCCTTATGCACGTAATGAGGTTACAAAGGATTGTTCGATAGGTGAACAGATAAATGACTACAGTATGTTTAATTTGTATTTATGATATACAGCTGAGAGATCTTAATATGTAATATCCATCCCATGGAAATTAATGTAGGGCTCTTGTCTCCGATACTGTACATCTGAATGAAATTAGAATATTTACTATGTTCTCAGCAGGTCTGTATAGAACTTTTGTTTTTGTTACTGTACAGATGATTGAAATGTTAATATGTGAATCTGTTCCCACAGAGATCTACCGCATTGTGTCGCGGCAGCAGTTGCCTGACACTGGCGCCAACGAACCCCCAGGTGGCAAGACCTTCTCCGTTGAGCCCACTGAACCACCCAGCGGATCCTCTTCCAACAATTGCTGTGCCCGCTAGTCTCCCTCCACGCTGCCACTTGTCCTTCATGCTGCTCCCAGTTCACCCTGCCAGCCAACATTTTCCATGCTACCACCTTCTTCCCTCACAAGCTGCCATTCTTTATCCACTGTACAAGTCTGTCTCCAATTTAATTTCTTTACCCCACACTCGTCACACTCACACCCACA
Organism: Birgus latro; assembly: GCA_018397915.1. Lineage (NCBI taxonomy): Eukaryota > Metazoa > Arthropoda > Malacostraca > Decapoda > Coenobitidae > Birgus > Birgus latro. The sequence continues at coordinate 7,980 of JAGKTI010018835.1, read as the reverse complement.
GTTTCCCCAGTATCCTCCTTTGATCTATACTTTTGCCTATATCATGAGTGCTGTATCATAGGTGGCATTGGAGACTTGGTAGCACTCTCCCTTTAGCAATTTATTTTGCATATTGCACATAAATATTCTCATTTATGTGATTAATGCCCCTTTAATATTGACAGTTCATGTCTGTAACATACAAGAGCATATTGAGGTGTAATGTGAAATAAATCACTAGGAAAGTAGTATTATGAAATCTCTGAAGCCACTTAGTATACAACTGTGAATGTCATGGGAAGTTGCAGAGCGGTGGGAGACCAGTTCCGGCCACAGGGGTTCCAAGGTTGTTTGAGGTCATACAGTATGCTATGGTTTGCTCACCTCTTGATGCAATCTGTTGATATTTGTTCTCCCACTGATCTACACTATTTCATCAGCAATCTCTCTGCTACTCTAGGCCAATTAATTTGAAGTTGATTGTATCTTGAACAGTTACAGTACCTAGCAAACCTTTAGGTGAAATTCAATATTTAATGAATATTACTAACTTTATTATGACCATGGATGCAATGTGGAATAGTCACAGCTGCTGTTAGAAAAAACAGAAAAATGATAAGAGAAGGATTGCTGTACTGTTTTAGATGTTATTTAAAAAAAATATCTAACTTCTCAAAATTTAAAGTTGTAAGGATGGTATTCACAAGCACCCAAAAGAAATTTTTTGTTTATTTTAGATGTCCATTACTAGCACCATCACCTGTACTCAAAGTAAGCAAAAACTATTACTGCTTTCTGCGCATTTTTTTTTTCTTTCCTGTAATAGGAAAGAGACAAAACTCATCTTTCCATACCTGTCAGAGGGCATGTCTCCTGCTGCAAGTTTATCAGACTTTCCTTATAAAGGAGTGAATGTATAATTGTGCCAGTAAAGCAGATTTCCTTCTCAGTTTTGAACCAGTAAAGGGCTTATGATCCCAATGAGTAAGTTGGCCGATAGAAATGTAAGAGAGTACTGCATTGGCTGCCTTATTTCCCGTCGATGACCCTTGGTAGTGGTCTCTGCCCAATCCAGTGCGAGACGCGATTGATTGGTGTGGAACGTACACCTCATACTAGTTTAAGGATTAATAAATTGTAGGATTTTGCAGTTAACTTGGGTAGATACTGTTGGTACCCTAAGCTTCGCAAGTGAACACCAGAGGAAATCTTTGCTATATCCTCCAAACCTAAGTAGCTCTGGCATATCAGATTGATAGTACAGTAATTGTAAGCTCAGCCAAATTTTAATAGCTGATTACTGCTTGCCCACCCTTACTGAGAAGCCAAGTCTGTTACTGTTTGCCAAATGTCTAGTTTGTCATTCCTGAATTTTTTCAGTCTTAATGTCTACCCAGTGAATACTCTCACTGGCAGTAGGCTCAAACTTGTCATATATTGAAATGACCTCCTCTCATGAGTTTTAACAGCTTTGGAAGTCTCATCAATTTATTACTGCATATGTTACTAGGTACTGAAACATTAAAAAATGTAAAAAAAAAATGTTACATAATGTGTCCCCATTGTCTAATATATTTCAGCAATAATATATGCAGTATGTAGATGAAAAATATCAGTATCAACATTTAGAGATTCTATATTAAAAGTGGATCATAGAGTACTCATGGTGAGGAGTAGCAGCAGTTTGACAGAGCTTTAATGAAAGTGACCCTGGAAAAATATTAGAAACTGCTGATTGGATAAACTGAATCTATTCAAGATTTTTATTTTTGAGGATGTTTATGTGCATTAAAAAACCACCAAGGACCGAGTTGTTGTATATGATCACTTAATATTGCCAGTGCATAGAACTTTTATAGTTATACGTTGTTAATAGGTATGAGATTACATCCATTCTATGGACAGTGATAATTTTGGCTGATCAAATTGGATATGACACTTCCCCAGTAATTGATTGTGTTATTATTTGGTATGTAAAATACAAAGCAAAAGGTAAGCACATACATTTCATGCTTGATGCTTATTGTTAATATTGAAGATTTCTTGGCTGTGTTTTGAATTAAGTATGTATAAAGTTCATACTCTTTGACATGTAAAGTAATGACTAAAGTTTCATGTTCTAAAAATTGTAAGGGTATCTGGGGGAGATGATTTTAAGTCTTTAAAAGTTAGGCTATGTCCAGTACTGCCGTAGGGTTTAGGGATGACGGGGACTTTACGTTACATAAATCAAGCCAGCATTTTCAAGGTGGATGTATATGTGTTGATGTCTTGCCTGTTGTAAGGGGTGCTTTTCTGAGAGGAAGTTTAGTATGACTTGAGTTCTATTTGTAGTATGTTTTATATGGGTTAATATAATCATAATAATCTTTTGAATAAGTTATATATGTGCTTATTGAATTTATTGATTTAAGACCAAATTGTTGATGACAGGCAATGTTAGCAATAATTGCAATTCATGCTTCTGCTAGACCAGACTTCACCTAACTACACAGTACAGGCCTTTCAGAAGTTGTGTTACATAGTGTTGCTTCCATTGTCATGTATATACATGTGATTTAACTTGTCAAGTGTAGCCCTGGTTTCACGCTTGCATAAGAAATTTTGTAAAGCAATGTAAAGAAGCACATTATTTGCAATAAAACGATGCTAAATATTTACAAACATAAAGTGGCCTTTTATCCTGTTGTGATTCATAGTAAGAACAGCAAATGAAGTAAAAAGTATGTTCTCTGGAAACTTAGCAAAACCATCTGATTAACCCCATGAATCGGGATGAGTCCCTTCTTTAGTTTATTTTCATTGCTACCTCAGAAAAGCTTCACAGCTGAACAGGTTAATAAAGGCTGTACTTCTCCGATTAAAATCGGTGGTACCCTGAGTTGAATAAAGTCATCTGGAAATAGGAATAATAAAATGATAATCATGTTTATGAATTGAATAGGTTGCTGATGAGCATTGGTTATTGGTAGTGCAAGTTTTTTTTTTTTTTTTTTAAGCGAGTGAGACTGGATGGGAGTAAGAATTGTGAAAGTTTAAATGATTTTGATGCTATTTTTGTGCTATATTTTCCATTTTCTCAATTCTTCCAACCTCATATGTTGAAGGCAAATTGTTAGGATGGTGATGGTAAAGAGAGACTATCCTTTGTATTTCAGGAAATCCCTCATCAAAAAAGGTTCACTCCAACATCAACAGTGATTGTGTCGTTTCTATAACACTGTATGCGAAAGCTGTTAGTTACCCAGGGGTATGGATAGGAGTGGTAATGGACCTGATCAGCAGAGGATGTAATTCATTCATCCATTCATTCATTCATCTAATCCAGTGTTGCCCCATGAGCAACATAGGAGCCCGGGGCTAGGGAAGTTGGTCCTAACATTTAAGATGAGAGTGACCAGCCTCACTCGTCCCAGAGTGGCATTATTGAGCAATAAACCCCAACCTCCCATTGGATATAAACCTGCTCTGGAGCAGTCTGATTGGAGCTCCTTAATTACCCACTAATACTTTATAAAAGTGATAGAAAGTGTTAGGAGAAATACATAGAGATAGTTTGGTCATGTAGAGAGGATGGAGAGAGAGAGACTAACGAGGAGAGAGTATGCAAGCGAGGTGGAGGGGGACACTGAGGATGAGGTGGAGGGATGGCGTGGAGAGGTATATGAGAGGGGGGTGTGAACTGGTAGCAAGACAGTGAAGTGGCATTGGACAGAGTGACATGGAGGTGATTTGTTTGTGGCCACCCTTTATGGGATTGAGTAGTTTGGTTATAGATAGTTAGATAGACTTTTAAAAATTGTTATTCATGGTAGATGGTGGTGACCATCATCCACTCACTTGATGTAGTGCTGCTTACCTCTTCCTTAGCCTTTATCATCCTTTTTGTGTGTCAGCCCTCTTTTCTTTCTGTTTCATCCATCTTCCTGTCACTTTTTTTTTTTTTTTCTTAAATACAGTATTCTTCATTCCTTTTCAGGTGACTCAGCAATGAGTGATAAGCCAAATAGTGTCCTGTAAGCCAGGAAACCATTTACAGTGTTGGGTGGTAACCATATAACCAGCACATATGTTTCCAATGTGTCAACAAGTAACTTGGCAGAGGTGTTAGTGCCCCTCCCTGTAAAACAACCAACTGAAACATCTACCCCTTACGGGATTGTGGTGTCTGGCTGTAGATAGATTGGTGGATTCGTCTATGTGAAGCTACAGAATGTGGTGAAAGTTTTTGACATATCAGATAGAGCCAGGACACCGGGGACTTGAATGATGAGTGAATAGATGTGCGGTCCATTGTATTGGGGAAACTTGGGCTGATTGGATGTTGCTACACCTCATCCTGCCCTAGGGTGGGAAAGGAGGTCTGGATGATGATGATGATGATGATTATTATTATTATTATTATTATTATTATTATTATTATTATTATTAGTCTTTCCTCCATCCTTCTGCCTATTGGTGACTCTACGATGAGTGACAATCCAAATGGTTTCCTGTACACCAGGAAACCATTTACTACACTGTTTGGTAACCATACAACCAAATTATGGGGCCTGGTGGTTTAGTGGGTAATTAAGATGCTTCAATCGGATTGAGCTGGTGCAGGTGTATATCCAAGGGATGAGTGAGGCTGGTTACTTGCATCTTAAATCTTAGGACCAACTTGCCTAGTCCCGGCTTCTGTGCTCCTTATGGGGCAACACTGAATTAGATGATGAATGAATGATTATTATTGTTTAATTTCAGTGTGTGTGTGTGTAACTTGAGGTCATTTTCCAGTGATCCAGCAATCTTTCTACATGATGCACTCTTCCTTCGATACTAATACCCACCATCCATATTAGGTGCATGATAGGTCTGTCGCATTCAGATTAATTAGTGAGACCATCCTATCACCATCCCAGTGGTTTACCAGCATGTTTACCATCATGCTTAGATATTGTCAGTGTGGATGTAGGTATGATTAAGTAGAGTTACCATGACTTTTATCAATTGTTGTGGCAGTATGTACATTAATGAATCTGGCTACTTGACTGATGTAAAAATGGTATTAGTGCTTAGTGGGGGTGTTTTATTACAAGTCTGTGGGGCATTGGGAAAAAATTTAATTCAGACTGTTCTTGTCCCCGGCTTAGAATTGAACTTTCATCTTTTTGGATACTGTAGGAGTGATGATAAAGAAGTAATGTACAGTGGCAAGGAGGCAGCAGTCAACAGAATCCTTTGAATACTGTATGTATCCTGGTGTAGGTTACAGGGAAAGTACCAGAGGAGTGGGAAAAGGTAATGATAGATCCTTTGAACAAAGGAAAGGGTAACATTGACCAGTGGTAGGAGCACAGAGAGATCAACGTCTTGAGCACGTTAGAAATGTTAACCCTGTTCAGTGTCAAGTCCATACCTAGTACGGACAACCTAACAGTACCAGCCATGCCAGGTCCTTACTGTTACAGATAACCAAACATTGCCAGCCATGCCAGGTCCATACCTGGTACGGACTCAGTTTTGAGGACACTTCCGCGAAGTTTTTTCGGACTGCTCTAATTTGTTGACTGAAAACAGAAGCAGACACCTTCCTCCACCTTGCCTATGAGTGGGAAGTGGGTAGGTGGCTGTGAGGAGTAGGGGTCCTGGATGCTTAGATGAGTCAGTTTCCGAGTGAATTCTGGAGTGTCACAGACTACCACACAGTAGAAGACTTGAAAAAGTGTGTGTGAGTGTAAATAATGTATATAATGAACACAGTATAGGTTAATGTAAGTAAATAGTAATAAGTCATGATAAGTAATGAAAGGTTTATAGTGTAATTAATGAGTGATTTAGTGTCAGTAATGTGTGTACAACAGTACTGTTTATAGTGCCTTATCGACTGTTTATAGTGCCTCAGGGCAATATAATATGCGAAATAAGTGAATATGAAAATATGTCAGACTAGCATGAAACCCCAACTTCACATCAAAATAGTTCCGACTGGCCATTTTATGGCAACCAGGTTACACTTGCATACACCATTTAGTCCATGTATCCACCCAGTCCACATCAAAATGGACTATCTATCCACATCAGCCACTGACGGTTCCTGTTAGTAGTCGTCTGATGCAATTGGGGTGCGATTGGGCTGATGAAGTCTGCGGGAATGATGTGCCACAAATCACTCACTGTCACAGGACAAGGAGCACCTGTTTTACACCAGAAAACTGCTTAGGTGAGCACTTTACTATCACTAGACTTATTTTTAAAAACATTCCAGGTTGATTCATGCAATAAAAAAAAAGTGAAAAATTGCTGGCATAGGGGGTCACTCTGGTAATGGGGAACTGGCCGGCAGGGGGTCTGGCACGGAACGGGTTAAGATGACGTTCAGCGTTGCAGACAGTATGATAGATGCAAAATACAATGGTTTAAAATGGGAAGGAGATGTATAAATTAGACATTACATTGATGATGGTGACAAATGTTTTGCAAAGAATCATGGTAGTACTGTAGTAGTGTTAAATTCATGGATTTGGTTGGGAAGACTTGTGGAGAGTGCTGAACATATTTTATCTGAGAGTTCACTTGTGCATTAAAATCATTTTTTAGAGGATAGGGTGAATGAGTAGGTGGATAGGAAGAAACTTTGTGATACCTTGGTGGATGGAGTAGTAAAGGTGTTGGAAGGTAAGACAATATGAGTAAACTGTTGCACCTTTTAGAAGGATTTGAGTTTCTCACTTTGCAAGTAGATGCCCTTCATGATATCAAGCAGTGGTCCTAAAGTGGGATTGAAAGCTCAGACCTTTGGTCAAAAACATGCTTTAGCCCACTAGACCGTGGTGACTGTGTAGTACTTTTGAATTTTTGTATGCAGCTTAGGGTAGGGAAGAACCAAGATGAACTGCAGTAAATCTGAGTGTAAGGTGGAGGTTGGTAATATTAAATATCTTGGACTTGTATGGCATTGTGGAAATATGGCAAAACAGAATATGAGGTTAAAGAGATCACTTCTGGGGAGATGAGGAACTGGAAATCTTAGTAGAATTTAGAAGAGGAGACTGGTTACCATGGAGGTGAAGAGGATGCTGCATGAACATTGTTTCTGACACTTATAAGGGAATGAAACGTGGGCAGGGAGCAAGAATTTTTTAGGTTACATGGCTTTTTTCAGAACAACTGCAAGCATAAGCAGGATGGATGACATAAGTATTAGAAAAATTTGCAGGTACTATGTGTGGAAAGGGAAGCAAAGTTGATAGGAGTTAGGTGTAGAACTAATGAATATAATAAAAGAGTAATGATACACAGAGATGCAAGAACAAAGTAAGCTGATGATGATTCGGTCACATCTGTTCCTTGTTGAGGAGATTCGCAGGTGAGAACAAGATGCTGGAGATTATGATGACTGATCTGCGAACAGTATCATAACAGCTGTTTTTTAAGTCTTTTGTCATGATTCATCTTAGTAAAGTTAGTATTTTACAAATGTGAGTGGTACAAGCTAACTCTTAAATGGGTGGTGCTACATTTGACAGCCACACGTGTGAGACTTGGAATGACAGACTTGCAAATTTAGCCACTTCCTCCCTTGTGCTCTGTATTATAGTGGTTTCAGGAGAAGCCCTCCTCTGTGAAGACCATTGTGTAGCATGATTTTACGGGCAACACAGACGTGGCTGTATTTACCTAATTGTGATATACAGGAAATGAACTATGCTCGTGGGGTTCCATTTCTGTTTCTCAGTAAGTCAAATTTTGCTTTAAACTCGTTTGAGTCTTTAGACTGGACGATCTCTTTGTCCAGGCTATTCCACAGGTCTGTGCATCTATAAGGAAAGGTATATTTCTTGATGTCCTTCAAGCAGCTTGGCTTCTTTAGTTTCTTTCCATGTCCTCTTGTTACCCTCTCATCCCGCACAAACAGATTTTCTGTCAATTTGATTTATTCCCATCATGGTCCTGAACACTGCAATCATGTTGCTCCTCTCTGTCCTTTCCTTTAAGGAAGGCAAATCCAGCCAGCCT